>VZRH01002289.1:854106-927712 GCA_013397555.1 Urocynchramus pylzowi | reverse complement strand
CAGGCAGCAGTAGCAGTGCAAGCAGGCAGCAGCAGTGCAGGCAGGCAGCAGCAGCAGTGCAGGCAGGCAGCAGCAGTGCAGGCAGACTTCCACCTGCTGGCCACAAGCAGTTCCACAGCCGCTCTTCCGAGCTGCCCGCTCCCGGCCCAGCCGGCGGGGCCGCGCAGGAATGAGCGCACTGAGAAGCCCCGGCGCCAGGGCGGGTCAGCGGGGAGGGCTTTGTCATGCGGTTTGGTGGATTAGGGGAGTTTACCCCAGCACGAAAGAGACTATAAACGGATGTGTATTTGTATCTGGAAGGAAATTACATCCTCCTGATAGCCTCTGGGGCTAGGCAGAGGACTGGAAAAGGATGCTCACTGCCCAGCGTGGGGGAAGTGTGAAATAAATCCAGACTGCCAGTGTCCACACTCTCTGCAATGTGTGGGTAACTGGAGGCTTCAGGAGAACAGCTGAGCTGTTCCCATGGGTGGTAAAACTCACCCAAAGATGAAAAAAAACCCCAAAATAAAATATATCTATCCCCCCTTCCTCACTCCCTCTTCAAAAGGCATCACTCTCTAGCTATGGAAAGCTGCCTAGCATTAATGGCTTTGCTTTAAATGGCAGTTTTTCTTTCCTTCATTGAACTCTAAGGCACCAGAAAACGGGCTCTGATTTCTTAGGCTAAATCCTTCCTACTCCCTCTCTGGCAACTGTGAATTTGTTGTCAGAGGTTTGATACTAATAGCATTTGAATGGTTTATGTTTAAAGGAAAATAATGTCATTATTTCAGAGAGAAATCCAGAGCTAATAGAAGGGGAGATAGTGGTTTGAGATGCTCTGGGCAAGGACCCAAAAAGCAGACTATTAGCATGGGTAGTAGCAAGTTTATGGCTTTGCAGCACAGCATGCTGATGTCAGCCCAGAAACAGTCCAGGAAAATCAGGAGTCTTCTTCAGAAATTCAGTCTGTGATATGTAGGAGAAAAATAGGTGTTTGTTCTGAACATATAAAGCATAACATGTTTGGGAACATATCATGCCCTTTCCATGATTGTCATCAGTGGTCAGTGCAAGGTGTCCTATGCTACCACCCAGAGTTGAGCTCTGAGAATGCTGCTTCTCCAACATTTAAAAAAAAAAAAANAAAAAAAAAAAAGAGAGACAGAGAAACAATCTTCCCCTCTACAAGAAAATATTTTTTTTCAAGCTTTTTCCTTGAAAGCTTTTCAAACCTTTTCCTTCTGTTGACTTCCTTCATTTCCCCAGCTTCTGAGCAAAGGCTGGGCAAAGGAAGTAAATAAACCCAAAAAGAATACAGAGCAGACATATCTGCATGTCTAAAGCATACATGTTTCAAGGCAGAAAATGTTGGTCATTTCTTTAAGACTTCTTTCTTTCAAAATTGCAAAACTCAAGGTTATGTTGAGATTTCTAAAAAAGGTTGTCTGGGGTTTTTTTTGTCTTTTTCTAGAGCTGGAGGTTGTTATTAATCTGTACATGTTTTTTGCACATGGTTTCTGTAGCTCCTTATGAGGGCTTATCTCTCCATTTGATATTAAAGACATTGTCCAGTGTGCCAGAGCCAAAAAAGCCATTAACTATCTTCAGACTGGCAACCCTTTAACAGTAACTTCTTTCATAGCCCAGACAAAGTATTAGAAAATATTCAGCATTTTTAAGAGATAATAAAGATGATCTAATGGGGTTGTTTCATCTCTGATATCAATAATTTGATGTTTTCATCTCATTGCTCACTTTGTATTGGTGTCACAAATTTTCTCTTGGCTATAAACGTGGCCTGTAATTTCCATTATACCATATGCAGAGTTGTCCATGAGTAAAACGAGTTGGATTTTGCTTTGTCCTGAGAAGCATAAAGCTGCTCAGGGACTTTACTGGTAAAAAACAGCGTGTGAAAGAGGCTCAGAGAGGGGCTGTTGACCACTTTATCTGCTCACGTTAGTACCCAACCCGCATTGCTTGCATGGCAGCCTGCTGGGGAGCCTCCTTTGCACACCCAGGTACTGTCAGATCACAGACCTTTGGTTGTTAGGGACTTCTGAACATGTATTCCCTGGGAAGCAGCCCCATGGTGTTTCTTTCCACCCCTCTCATCCACCACAGTGTGCAGTTTAAGCTGCAGAGCAGTTTGGGGGTGCTGCTGGCTGGGCTGTTGGGTTGGAAGTACAGTCCCTCAGTGGCATGCCCCTGTCCTCCCATCCTCAGGAGCTGGGGAGATGGCCTCAGGGGCAGCATCATGCTCCCAGACACGAGAACAGGGCTCTCCCAAGTCCCCTTAACACCAGTGTACGTAAATGGCAAAATCTCTAAGGAGCTGTTTAAATAGAAATCTGCGGAGTTCAGCCTCGCTCACGGGTACCTCGCTCCGGCCACGCTGCTCAGCTGCAGATTTAATCACCTGCTGCTCCCCTTTGAAGTGTCTGCCTGTGACGGTATCTCTGCCACCAGCCTTTCTCCCTGTTTGAAGTCCTTGGCCTGCACAGAACTTACTTTGTTCTCACACTTCTTACAGATTTAATCTGCTTTCTGCAGCTTGGCATCACTGCAGAAACACAAGGTGAAACGGAAAAGAGATGAAAGAAAACCCCAGGATCTGAGAGATCCCATTTTACCTGCTGAGCATCCCTGCTGCTCAGGAGATACAGGTCTCCTTTGCCTTCTCCTGTTCATGTGTCACAAGCTGTGGAGCTTCTCCTGCTTTATGCACATTTATTTTGTGTAAGTCAGTGTTCTGTAAAAGATAAGATGCTCAAGTAAAATGGAATAATTCTTGCTTTAAGACATTATTGTAAAATACCTTGGATCTTCAGTAAGTTAGTAGGAAGATTCTTATCAGATAATGAATAAAACTAGATGCAGTAAAAAACCAGACCTCACAAGCACAAATTACCTTCCTGCATGTGAAGCAGTTTTATTGTATCCATATCCTTAGGTCACAGGGTAAATTATAGTGATTTTGCTTTTTAACTGGTAATTATTGACACTATTTATTGGTATTCCAGGGGATTTAGTTTTTCAGTGAGTTTAGCTTTTGGTCCATGACTTTGGCAGAATGTCTCAGACCCTCTGCTGGGGTGGGTGCAAGCATCTCTGCAAGTTCCCTCTGCAAGGGTGATGCTGGCACAGCCTGGAGAGAAGGTGACACCTGCGGAGTAGCCCAGGAGCCAGCCCCGAAGACCTCATCTCTGGGAAGGTCTTAAGGGAGGGAGAGGAAAACCAGTGAGTCAGTGGAACGCCTTGCTTGCTTGCAAGTGGAAATAAAGGTCCTGGGAGCCTCCTGACAGCTGTGAGGGTGAAAGTCTCTGTGTGTGCATCCACCACAGCATCGGCTGCCTGGATCTGGGCAGCTGCACAGACCCTGCCAAAACCCCTGCTGCTTAAGCTGCCTTTGACCTCCTGCTTTCCACAGCCCATCTCACAGGCTGGTACAGCTGCATCCCTGCTCCTTGCACCTTCCCAGGGCCCTTTGACACAAACACCCATTGGACAGCCCCAAACCCCCGTGGCTGAGGTCAGGGGGTCAGCACCATCCCTCCAGCTGTGAGAGCCCTGGTGTGCCTACAGTGCCATCTTCTGCATCCCTGGGGCACGGGAAGGGCACAGTGCCCTTCTCCAGCCTCACACCAACTCCTCTGCCACATCTGCACCACCAGGCCATGGTGTAACATATTGTACTCTTTAGGAAAC
This sequence comes from Urocynchramus pylzowi, assembly GCA_013397555.1. Lineage (NCBI taxonomy): Eukaryota > Metazoa > Chordata > Aves > Passeriformes > Fringillidae > Urocynchramus > Urocynchramus pylzowi. The sequence goes on along the minus strand of VZRH01002289.1, from coordinate 924,019 downwards.
AAGCTCAGTGCTCCTGGAATTAGAATCTGAGTGACGCTGGCTGAATCATAACCTTTAAAAAATAGCAGGGTTTGGGTTTTTTTGTCTATTTTTCCCACAGAGGAACAAAGCCGGATTTAAAGGTCTGCTGTGGGTGGATGATTGCAACCCTTGATCCCCAGCCAGAAGCATTGCATTACATAAAGAGTTCTTTTCTTCATTAAGAATTAATCTGTGCTAACCAACTGTCAGCTGCTGGTAACGACCCTTTATTAACATGCTGCCCTTTCTGGACTAGGGGCATTTAACTGACTTATTACATTAGATGTAATATGAAAATGCACTTATCCATATCCCAGGCATTCACGTGGCCCAGCTTTCCTCCCGTCTGCCCACGCGTGTGCTGGTGCAGGGGAGCGAGGGCAGCCGGGCAGGGCAGGGCAGGGCCTCAGCCATCCTCCTGCCTGCCCACTGCCTGGCTGCAGGGTGTAACCTCAGCTCACCAGCAGTCCAGCTGATATAAGAGACCTGTCTGTAAAAAGTCCTGCTTTGGATTATGCTTGGGGACATGATTTGCCTCCATGGCAGGAACTGAAGTTTGCAGCAGTGCTGTAGGCATGGAAAAGCCCTTCTATGCATTTATGGAATGCATGAGTTCATTGATGGTCAGGTCATTGGTTTATTTGTTGGGTTGGAGTTTTTCAGATGTGCAAAATTAGTCACTTCTGGGCTACCAGGTAATCTTAACAGGTGTTATGGAAAAGCCAGGACTGTTGTTCATGAAAGAGTTACCACCTCTCTGCAGTACAATGAAACATTTAATGAAATAGATGGAAAACATATACACAAAAAACCCCCACCAACCAAAAAAAAAAAAAAAAACCAAGAAAAAAAATCAAATTCCAACCTCAAATCATACCACTTCTTCTGGAGAAGGAAATGCTGGATGCAAGCAGGGCTTGTATAGCTTGATTGCAGTAGGACAAGGGGAAACAGTTTTAAATGGAGAGATGGTAGGTTTAGATTAGACATTAGGAAGAAATTATTTACTGTGAGGGTGGTGAGACACTGGAGCAGGATGCCCAGAGAAGTTGTGGATGCCCCAACCCTGTAGATGTTCAAGGTCAGCTTGGATGGGGCTTTGAGAAACCTGCCCATGGCAGGGGAGTTGGAACAAGATGGTCTTTAAGGTCCCTTCCAACCCAAACCATTCTGTGATTGAAGTAAGGTTGTTGTGAGATTTTTCTGTTTCTGGGAAACTCTGAGGAGGATCTCAGACAAAGTGGAGGTCACTTAGTCCAGGGAAGTGAAGAGCAGGGGAAACACGAGATGCATCTGCACAAATTTAGGTACATAAACTGTATGTAAACTTTACTGCATACCCACAGGGCTTAACAGACGCAGCAAGGGACATTCAGCTGGGCTACTGGTAAACACTTCCTAATTTTAAGGCTGGTAGAAGCTCCCTGGGGAGGCTGTGGCATTGCAGGTTTTTAAGGGCAGGCTGCACAAGCACTTGCCAGAAATGGTTTAAATGTGGCCAGTGATGCCTTCAGGCACAGGAGCCTCGGCTGCCTGTTCCCCCCAGCCCTGTTTGGCCTGACTGTTGAGGCAGCACTTGGCAAGGCAGCCTTGTCCTGGTGGTGGGGACATGCCCCAGGACTGTCATTCCTTGGCCAAAAAAAGTGTTGGTGCTGGAGCTGTGCTAAACCCTCTCCGTGCTGTGCCTGAGACCCGGCACACACTAAGCCCTAGTGCCAAGTGTGTGTGCTCCACCCAAGCACTCAGGGAACCCAGCTCAGCAGCCTCACCCTCCTTGTTCTTCCTGATCATTGACAAACATTTTTCAGCCTCTTTCTCTCTTCAGCTTGTTTCTAGGTGACTCCTGATCTCCTGTCACAGCCTTATGGAAACAAGGATCAGGGTAGACACCAGGAGACAGTGTTAGGGGTGTCTGTTTGTCAGCAAGTGTATGAGAAGCCTTTGACTCTGTGATCTGCTCTACTGACAGCAGAAGGTGGGGAGGCTGGGATGGGAGATGGGTGAGGTGCTTGAGGTGTTGAGGGACCTCCAGGTTCAGGGAGGCAGCTGGGAAGTGACACCAGGGGCAGTTTAACACCAAAATGCTGAGCCTGGAGAGACAGCTGAGCCTGGAGGCTCATGAGACATTAACATCAAGACATTCTGCTCCATACAGGCTGAGCCAGGGCCCAGACACATGCTTTGGTCTGGCCATGAAGCTTTGGGGCAGCCTCCATCCTAGAAATGGATGTGCCTGAAAGCAACTGCTAGCATTTTATTGTTTAGGTGGCAGCTTAGCAGCATGGGATAGAGTGATTGAGGAATGAATGAATGAAACTCTGGGTCTAAGGTTCACCTTGGTGGCTGCTCCAGTCCTGGGTGCACTGGTGGTCCTCCTGTGGGCTGTCTCCTGGACCTACACCCACCATCTGGCCAGGCCATGACCCCTCTCACCATTGTGAGTTGTACATCTACACAGCCTTGATTGAGACCTGAAGTGAAAGTAAGGCTAGGACTTATTTCTGAGGTGGCTTTCTCCTCTGTGAAATCAAACAAATTTTAATTTTTTTATTTTTACAATATTTAATTTTTTTTACAAATTTTTTTTTTTATTTTTACTGTTTTACCTCTTCCCGATTAAATTGCTTCAACTAATTGGATTCACACAGTTAGGAAACCTTACAGAGTTTGTATTTGTTAATCAGCCTCAATGGTCCCTTCCCTCGGCAGAGCACCAGCATAAAGGTTTTGCACTGGAGCTGTTAGTCACTTATTTTTGTGGCTTTTGTCACCAGCTGAGACGTGGGAAGAATACTGACATTCTGAAATATTTACGTCAGCTGCCAGAGAACTGAGCAGGAGAAAGCATAAACATTACAGCTGTGATTAAAGAAAAGCTGGAGAACCAAGGAGCAGCTAATGTCTTGGCAAAATACTGCCTTTGACACAGTCACAAAAACACTTACTTTCATCTGGGGGGAGGACTTTCTTCCTCTTCTTGCCTTTTTCCCTAATTTTGCTTCTTTTTAAAGGAAGCCATGTTCTGCTAAGCACTGCATAGCTGCATGTGCAGGAGGCTGGGTAAGAGATGGGGAGAGCCCTTTCGTGGGAGGCTGAGCATGGGGAAGGGGAAGTTGATGGGCAGCATTGCTCCTGGGCAGCATCACTGCTGGGTACCATCACCACCAGACAGCTCCAGGCATTTCTGTACAGGTTAATGAGGTACAGAATCACAGACACAGAGCTCCTGCCCCAGCCTTACCCTGTGTGAGCAGCAGTGAAGGCTCATGGCAGCTCAGCAAGTGTCATTTCCATTTAGCAGCTCAGTTCAAAATTGAATTGCATCTCCTCTGTCATTTAGGGCACACAGTGCCCAAGAGCCTGGGACAGATCATTTGACCCCAAGTAATCAGCAGGGCCTCCCATTTCAATCCTTTCACTTGATTTCTGTTCATACACCAGCCCTTCTCAAAACAAAGGAGCCCTTCAAAGCAAGAGGTCCTCCCCCTCTTCCTCTCCTAGGTCACCACTGGGATGAAAAGAAGGTGGCAGGAATCTGACAGGAAGATCCTGGAAACAGACACCACCTTTTCAGACTGAACACCAACCTCCCTCATGGATGGAACACACAAAGAGAGCCCCCACTTCAGCCTCAGAAGAAGAGAAACTTCTTTCAGTGCACCACCCTGGGAGAATTTCAGAGACCTTTGGGGTAAGGGGACACTGACCCCATAAAGAAAGTATCTCACAGGGGCACAGAACATGGACCAAGCCCTGAGAAAACATCTTTTGTCACCTTCCCCAGGGTGACAGTTTGCATCCATGGTGCCATCATGGATGGGGATTGATGACCATCTAGGTGGTTAGTGCCTCCAGGTCTGGCCAAGGAGGTTTCCTTTTTTTTTGCTCTTCAGAGAGTCTTACAAAGTCCCCCCCCAGCACCACCCCTGAGCACCCAGCAATATGTGTTAAATGTCAAGGCCTCTATCTGGTGCAAATAATAGGATCTTTCTCCTGTGCAGCTCCTTGGAGAGCATCTTGTGTCCCTGCCCAACAGGTGAATAACTCTGCCTTTCCTGTTTTGTGGAACAGCAGCTCTCCTGAAACTCTAGATGCAAAATGAGCAGCATTTTTACTTGGAGGCTGCTGCAATTACAATCTGTGCGGAGCACTGAAGGTCTCCTCCCATCTGTATCAATAAAAATGTGGTCATTATGCACCTTAATAAGAAAGGTTTAAAATTTCATGGTTGAAATTAATTTGGACCCTATTAAAAATCCAGATAAAATGGAAAGAGCCAGGAGGCTAGAGAGTTTTACAGCTCTAATGTTCTGTCCCGTTTCCCAAAATATATTTGTTCAAGTAATTCAAACTGTCATTACAATTAACTTGTCCTTTCATTTCCTGCTCTGAATTCCCTCTGAGCTAAACACACAATTTTCTTCTATAAATCTGCATGACAAGTAGAGCAGTAAAATCTTTCCTTATTTTTTTCCACATCATATACATGCATTTTGCACAGGTTGAGTTGCCAGGCTTTTCTCCTAAGCTAATTTCTATGGTTGCAAGTGCACATATACTCACTCAGTATATGTGCACTCACTCAGAGACCCCTAAAAGACTTGTGGAAGAAGCCAAATTTGGACAACTGGCCAAAAGGAGTCTTCAGCAATTTCTCAAAGGGAGGAAATATTAAAAATCAGGGGTCAAATTATCTGCTAAGGGCTTTGCTGCTTGCTCTGGGGAGTGGGCAGTGCAGGAGTGCCCTGATCCTTGGCTGCCTTGCAAAGGGAGGGCTGGGGCACACGTTCCACGCCATGCCCATGACGCAGTCCCCATCTCCTCATTGCTGCAGGATGAGCCGAGAGCTGGGCGTGTCTCTCTGTCTTGGTATGGAGGGGACTTTGCCCGTGGCTGCCACAGGCACGTGGCTCCTGTGTGAAACCCTGGCCAAGGACCAGCTGATGACACACATGGCCAGAACTGAGTCCAAACCTCTGGCCAAAATGGCTACACCACCTGCATCACACCACCTGTCACCACTGCCTTATGGCTGCTGGGGATCCACCCTTCTGGCAGAGGATAACCTTTTTGTGCCCAGACCAAGGAGTGCCACACGTGATGTGCAATTCCCAGGCACTGAGTACCTTGGGAAAGTTGGTTGCCCTCACCCTTGCCTCCACAGCAGGCCCTGCTCACCCTGGCTGTCGCTCCTGTCCTTCCACAAGAGCTGGATGCCAGGAGCGGCACTTTTCCGTGCTTGTGCGCAATTTCCCTTCTCTCTTCATCTGAAATGATAATTCCTCTGACCAGGAAAGTAATGACCCTGATACATTATTTCAAGTGTCATTTGTGCAAAGTAATTAATCAGCTTAATGTGAGACTGGATTACATTTTAATTTTAATAGTGCTAAATTCTTGATGTTTTTAAATAAATTTTCCTGCTTTTTTACATTTCAGCAGGGCAGTATCTCACTTAGTTAGGCTGTACCTTGCTGTAATGTCTCCGCTGTGGAAATCTGACAGACAATAACCATTGTTCAGTGGTTCAGGCATCAGCCTCACCCATGCACATTTATTTTTAGTTCCATAAGTCTGCATTAGGGATAATAGCTGAGATCTGGCAACTGGGACCTCAGAGCAGTTTTATCTTCTATTGGGAAGCATGGAGACAATGTTTTCAAAGTCACAAAGCAGGAATTAAATGACAACTTCTCATTTGTAGTCAGATGGAGATTGAGACACATACCTGCCACTTGATCTTTTGAAAATGTGCCATTAACTGTAAAGCAATTATTAAGCTTTCTTCAGTTGTGGGTTGCAGTTTTTACAAAAGGCCTCCATAGCTTATAACTGTGATTAACAGCTCCCTTTTCCCAAACAGCTTTGCATACTTCAAAGTACTTGCATGCTTCCACTACAGTTCCTCCACCTTTTGAAAAGTTTTTTTACTTGAAATCAATTACAAATGAGGTGTTTATTCAAATCCTTTGCCCCTTGGTAACAGCTTATAGGTAACAGATTTCCAAAAATAATTAAAATCACATTTTAAAGTTCACACCATGGACTCTTTTCCACCCTTTCCTGTTATTTTATTACCAGGTTTGATTACAGCAATCAGCGCAGTGGATTGTACCCACTGCACAAGTTTAGCATCAGTATTGTTTGTATCCTTCTCAACAGCTCCTTTTTCAGAAAAATAATATAAGAGAACATACATTTTTGCCAATACCTCATTTCTTGGCCCCTGACTGACAATAAGAGCCTTTTTTCCATTCAACATAGTAAGTTTTCTGGGTATAATAAATGGTAATTTACATACAATATGTTACAATTTCACATATGGACACTATTTAACATAGGTACACATCCCAGTGTCTTCCTTTGTTATACATTATGCTTGCACACACATTATACATATGTGCACATATCTACAGAGCTACTTTTTCTCAAAGACATGATTTGGTTAGAAGTAAAATTACAATCAAGTCAGACTTAGAATGAGCACAGCCGACATTTTCTCTTTTTGCAATTGGACCAAGTTGTCCAGAGAAGGCATTTTCATCAGTGACCTCAATTTGCCCAAATCGCCTGTGCACTTCTGAAAATCCTCTCCTTCAGTAGGTTCATTGTCCATCTGCTCAGTGCTTCAGAGAATTGGGTTGTAGCCATCAAAGAGCATTCAGAGCCCAGCTTTAGGCACTCTCTCTCAAAACACTGGTTTTGGGATCTGGCAACTGGAAGTTAGACAATGCTCATGGACTCCCTTGTAATCCAGGGGAAATCAAAGGGGAAATACATTGTCAATATCATGCTTCAAATATTTGTTCTAACTTCATGCCTAGCCACTGTCCTCTGAATAAACAGAAAAATACAATTCATAATGTTGACTGAAGGAGAAGACTTGGCTTTATTTTCATTTATACTTTTAATTTACTGTTTCAATTAATAATGAGCTACAGTAATGCTTGAGATAGAGGAAGGATGTTTTTTCACTTTAGTGGAAAAATACCCTCTTGATGGTTTTATAGGCTGACAAAAGCAGACATCGATTTCTATCAGTTATGTACACATGCAAATAAAATAACAGTAATGTGTCCTCTCCAAAAGATGCCTATTAGACATTAGATTCACTGGGAATGCTAGTACAAAGATGATAGGACCTAAAGGACATCTTTGCCATCACTTAACTCCTTTGATGTGATGACTCTTTGCCACCACATAACTCCTAAGGGAACAGGAGGTGTAATAAAAAGAAATGGCAAAGTAAAGCACAAGGACTTCCTTGGTTTGCATGCCAGGGGGCATTACTCATCAACAGTCCTCACTTTGGGGCTGTTTGTCTACACCTATCCCTGGTTTAATGTCATTGTAATGCAGGGGAGCTGTAATAGCATCTTAAGGCAGGAGAGATACCTGCTTTCTTCCAGCTGGACTGGTTCAGAGGATGCATTTGAAGAACTCACCGGTAACTAATACCAAATTGGATTCCCACTGGGTGACCTGCTCAGAAATCATAGGCATGCCCCACACACATGCTATCTAAGCCTGCTGAGCCCCTCAGCACCTTATGAGGTAGGCAAATCCTAGTGCTCCTCACTTTCTAGATGGAGGAGCTGAGGCACTGCGAGGTTAAATGGCATGTGCCGTGAGTAATGCCGAAAGACTGGCAAAACAGGAGGGCACAGGAACCAAGTTTCTCACTCCCTGAACACTCTGGTGGCTTCATGGTGTAGCTCTGCTGCCTTTCCCCAGCAAAGGTCCCTTTGCTGCAACTGTCCTGCTGCCAGCTGGGACATTGGCTCCTGTTTTACACTCAAAACTGCTAATGCTGAAGAATGCTCTGTTATGCCCGGGCTTTAACCTCTCAAAAGATGAGTGGTCTAGTTCTTTAATATTTTTTGTGTCTTTCTTGTAGTGATCTCCACCTGTCAATATGAGAAGTATCCAGGTGTCAGCTCCATGAGCAATGAGTGGTAAATGCACTCTCCTGGTGGCTCAGGAGACAAGTGGCAGGCTAGGCAATCCTGCCTCTCAGACACTGTCCTTCCTCTTCTTGCCAGCAATTTCAGGGCTGTGGTTTCTTGCTTTTATGACCAGACAGAAGTCCATTCATGCCAGTTATTAACATGGCTATTTAAAGGGGAACATAGTTGTTAATTTTGGCTTCCCTTATCAATTTTGTTTCCACTAAATCGGTGCCAATGTCAGCTTGACTTAGGCAGTAATTTTTGAGGCACAAGGGAAAACCTGGATATTGGTGACAGCCAAGAGTTGACATTTCTTTGCTACTCTCTACATCCCCTGAGATTTAGGATGTAAGAATTCCTGCTATGTAAGCAGAAAATTTAATGTGCTGACAAATAATTATGGTTGCATCAGTATTTTTGTTTGCTTTTTCTTGATTCTAACCTCAGTCCTGGCTCTTCACACTTCAATCTCTGCCCCCACTGCTTAGCTTCAGCTTGGTAAACAAGTGTTTTGATGTACATAATCTCCAGGACAGCCAAAAAGTCATAGTGTTTTCTTAAAATAAGGAGCACACAAACCTAAGCATCGCTGTCTTGTTCCTATCATGTTTCTACATTCGGGTTTTGCTGTCAGTGTTGTTAGCAAAGGAATGGGAGATATCATAGGATAGGGAAAGAACTGCCAAGCACATAAGTGTGTCACAATGCTGTGCAGCAGCTTCAAAGGACTGACATCGACCTTAGACCCACAGTATTATCCCTGGCCATTTAATCTCTGACATGCCTCTGTTTCTGCAGAGAGGTTCTGGCAGACATGCATCCCTTTTGATCCCAAATGCCTGAACAGAAGGGCATTGTGTTGACTGGGAGAGGCACATTGGGATGTACAGTTTGTCTGTGGGCTGCACTTTGTAATCTAGAAAAAATCCCCACTGACTCAAACATACCACCTGTTCTCTGTAACCAGCCCAGCTGATCCTGGCCAGCCAGCTGCCCTAATGGTACTGATGAAGGTCCTACCCAGACAGAAAGCAGAATCTGTACCCTTAAAGGAGGTGTCCTTCACAAAACAATGGAAAAAAAGTTATGTTTATATGCCAAAGAAAAACCAAAATAATTTTTTCAAAAGTAAAGGAAAGTGCTCATTCGGTTTCCTTACAGAAGAAGCACTGTCCAGACCTCCCCACACAAGCTGCATTTATTTAATTCCTTACAGCTCACATGAGCACTGTCTTTGGCTGTCCATGGCACAGCAGGCACCACCAGTGTGGCCAGCCCCAAACGAGCATCCAGCACCTTTTGGCTGTATGGTGGACACACATTTTCAAGTATGAGAATGGCATGTGTCATAAAGCACACAGGAGCAGGGGGGTGGGCTGGAAACCAACCAGCACAGCAAGTTCCTCCATGAGGCCTGCACATGGAATTGCCTCCTGGGGGATGTGTCCTCCCATTTACACTTCAAAGAAGCAATACAATAATCAGGTTTCTAGCTTTGTGTCCAGATTAGACAAAAAAAAATACCAACAAAAGAGTGTTTGGTATACATCTTCTGATTCAGAAGTGCCAGCATGCTTAGCTAAAGACAGACCAATATATCAAATTAAAAAATATATAGGTGCCTGGGAATATTAACCTTGAATATTTATCAATTGCATGAGTGTTCTGCATGATGCGCAAGCCCACATGGCCCTTCAGGCCTCTCTTCCTCGATGAATTAGATTCATTGCTCATAGCTAGATGCACAACCATCTTTTCTGGTTTTTCCTCTTCTGGTACCATCTGGTTTCTTGTATACCCTGCCAGGCTGTTGGCATCAGATTCACTGTAGTTTCCATCCAGCATCATGGTTTTCGAGTGAGGTATTCCACATGAACATGAAAACTAGGGACATAAACAAGAAATATAGCTGAACATTGGAAAAACATGTAAGCAACCAAAATTATTCCTTTCTATTAACAGACAGCTTGTAAACAGTCAAGGTCAAAATTTTGATTGAGATATTTCAAGTTTCTCTTCGAACAAAAAGGTCTTTTTAAAATTTTTTTTGCTTGTTTTCAAAAGGAAGAAACAGGTTTATCTCCACTGCTAGGACAAACAGCTTCAGAAAAGATTAGAAAAATGCTTCAGCAGACATATAATCTAAACAAAAGGTCTTCTTAGGTAGCTGTTGTTCAGCCTTACTTTCTTGAGATCCTTATTATTCATTCTTGGCATTTATAAATATTCATGGACAAGATGCAGTTTAATCTGTGGAAATGGCTTATCCAGTACATGTTATGGGAAGAAAAGGGCCAAGGTCTGGTTTTACAGATACACATGCTTTCTTCGTAAATCTGATTTTAAGCCAAGCAGAGGACCAGCTAAAAGCATAACATCAAATCCCAGCTCTGTTGGAGCTAATACCAAAAATTTCTATTGACTTCAGCAGCACCAGCATGCATCCCACAAGTCTAAAAAAATCCAATGCATACAAGATAGAATTTTGAATAGGAAATGCAGTCTTTGACCATTCAAAACCTCCAGTTTTCCTATCCCAGCAATATGGATTATGTATTTGCATGCAATGAAAATGGACTCCAAAATGTCCTTTCTGCTAAGAGTTCCTGTCTCTGATTTCCCACAGACCAATTTCCTTACCCAGTAATACTCCACCAACTTTGATGTGTGGGTTTTCCAAGAACTTACAAGGATATGTTCAGCTAAAACAAATGTATATATCTGAATTCATATATATATATATAAATGTATATAAAATCAATATGTATCATTGCTTATTGAAAACCTTAAAATCAACTTAAGGATTGTCTTCTGTTTCTTGAAATAACCAAAAGGTCTGGTATCAGCAGGCTATGTTCAGAAAAACATGACAAGTTAGTAGCCTTCTTACTTTACTTTTTTTGATCATTCCATGAGTACAACTGAACATCAACGGGGTTTTGAGACATATTTCATTCTAAGCAGGCACACTTTGAAAAACCCACACCCCAAAAAGTAGCAAAACCAAACCAAAACAGAACAAAACCAGAGTGCAGCTCCCCAAAAAGGACTGCTGTGATTTAACTGCAGCTGACAAATAAGCATCATGCAGTCGCTCACTCAACTCACTTTCCCCCCTGAACTCCAGAGGGTTGTGGAGAAGAATCAAATGTAAAACTTGTAGATTGAGATAAGAATAGTTTAAAAATTGGAATGTGTTCTATGGTGTGGAATATCCCTTTGGCTCATTTGGGTCACCTGTCCTTGTCATGTTCCCTCCCAGCTTTTTTAGTTTACCTCCTCACNCACTTTGAAAAACCCACACCCCAAAAAGTAGCAAAACCAAACCAAAACAGAACAAAACCAGAGTGCAGCTCCCCAAAAAGGACTGCTGTGATTTAACTGCAGCTGACAAATAAGCATCATGCAGTCGCTCACTCAACTCACTTTCCCCCCTGAACTCCAGAGGGTTGTGGAGAAGAATCAAATGTAAAACTTGTAGATTGAGATAAGAATAGTTTAAAAATTGGAATGTGTTCTATGGTGTGGAATATCCCTTTGGCTCATTTGGGTCACCCGTCCTTGTCATGTTCCCTCCCAGCTTTTTTAGTTTACCTCCTCACTGGCAGAGCATGAGACACAAAAATATCCTTGACTCAGGATAAACACAATTTAGCAACAACATCAGCGTGTCACAACATTATTCTCACACTGAATTGAAAACACAGCGCTGTACCAGCTACTGAAAAGAAACTAACTCTATGCCAGCCAAACCCAGAATAGAACCAAACAACAACAACAAAAACCACAGGGGAGAATTACACATCAGGCTCTTTATCATGAACTGACAGGTCCAGGAGATGGTGGCTGGGTGTGAGGGACAGCAGTTACAATAACAAGCTACTTGCTGCAGGACTCAGCAGAGAAAGCAATTCTGCAGATTTACTGTCAGCCCCCAGGTCAAATTAGAGTTCCCACGGCTTCATGCACGTGTGATGACAGCCACCTCTATGGACAAGAGAGCCTGATGTGCTAGAAACCCACCTCCACAGAACCTAAAATTACACTCATCCTCACACGGGCACGTACACCCAGAGGTGCACTATGTAATTTCATCCTCCAGGACTTTTAGCCTATGTCTACAATAATAATTTAAAGGCTGCCAAAGAGCCTCCTCAGACGTGGGAATGCAGCTGACAATGCTAATAAAGTGTCAGAAAGGTCTCTGGCCTCTCTCAGCCCAGCAAGCACTGAAAAGTTCCCAGGTGTGGGCTGGGAACAAGCATGGGGCCACAGACCTTTTGCCACAGGCATTTCACAGCAGCTCCTGTGATCTTCAGGGAGAGAGGGTTTAGTTTTAGGTACTGCATGTCTTTGTCCCTGGCACATTTAATTTCTCAATGTAGACATAACATAGAGCTCTCTTCTGGGCAGCCTTGCATGTTCATACTAGAACTTTTGGGGTCCTTCGTAGGGGAGCAGCTCTGGCTGACAAGATTTACTGTGAGAAATGTCTCTTCTGCTTCTTCAAGAGCTTCTTCCTCAAATAATGCTGTTTATTATCTCTGTTCCCATTTCCCCTAATGAAGAATAATATTGTCACACGTTGAAGACTGAGTACAATATTCTCACTTGTGCAGTAAAAAGGCATTTGCTGAATATAGAATTCAATGTACAAGACTCAGTAAAGGACAGATTTATGATACAAATGACAAGCTACACCATCACTGGATGTGGCAAAACATTCAAGAAAACTTAGCAGAAAATTAACTAACCCTCTTAAGTGCATTTCATCACTCCGGTACAGTTAAAAATAAAGGAGAAGAGTTTTCATCTTAAAAAAACCAAAAATACAGGTTTGTTCTAGGCAAGTCAAACTTAGCAAGGATATTTCTTGTTACTTCCCATGACCTGCCAAGACAACATATTCTTTGGACATGGGATGCCTGAGCAGGGCTGGCTAAAATGCCACAGACCGCTGCTCACATGCAGGAAGTCAGACACACAGGAGTCACCGTGCTTGCACAGAGCATCTCTGCCTTGGGTTGCAGAGAACTGCTGGGCCCCAGGTGGGGGCTAGGAGGGCCATAGATACATTAAGATACTCAGGACCTGTTCAAGTAGCTTTCCAGAATCATAATGAGAAGGCCTTGAAGAGATGTAAAATTTCACCACGGAAGTCTGATAAATTTCTCCAATTGTTTTTTAAATGTATTTAATTGCATTTTTTTTACGGTATGCCAACTGAGAAAGGTGCTGGGCTGGGCTGGGCTGTTATGGGGCTTGTGCTGTTCTTCAAGAAAGTCATAGGGAAAAAAGGAAGGGAAAAATAAGGAAATGCAAAGCCAAAAGAGTAGTTCACAGAGGGAAATATCGTGCTTAAATTGTATGAAAGATAATGTCTGCATTAGCATTTCCAACAAGCTTATACAAATTTCTCCAGGACTCAAAGATAGTAGGTTACCAGTAGACTAATGTGAGTTCCTGCTGGGAAGAAAGAAACTGTAAAACATGATGATATCCTGGGTGTATGGGGACTAAAAATTTTTGGTTCTAAGCCTTAGGTTCAAAAGGCAATGGTGCTTTGTTTAATCAGAAAGAAGGGCCTAGAGGTCTGTAAGATACCTCAGGCTGGAAAGGACTTCAGGGCATCTCTAGTACTATGTCCTGCTTGTAGCAGGGCCAGGATGGTCAGGATGTATCAGGTCTTGAAACACTCCAGGGATGCAGGATAAGACCTTTTATAGCACATTAAGAAGTACAAGCATAAACTGACTGTTGTTTGTGCTTGGTGATGGGAAGCACCTCCACTATTACATCCATTAAATCCAGTTTCCAGAGTAATGTTGCCTATAGAGGGAGGAAACTAATTTGCACCAAATAAGACCTTTAGCTTACTAAACAAGAATTGTGGTAGCTGCAGCAAAGTATCAGACTTCATACTTTCCCCTCTTGCCATTCCCTCACATTTCCAGGCTGCACTCTTTCCCAGTTCAGATCACACTCTCCTCTCTGATGTTTCTATGAAGATCCATAAGATCAAATCCTGTTTTTCTGTGTTAGCAATTCAGCCTGAGGTGGAGCGGTCTAAACAGACCCAATTACACACATGGTTGTCAATGTTTTCCTGTTAACAGACAGTCAATATAAAGACCAGATCAGCTGTAAGGGGAAAAAAAAGGAATAAGTGGATGACAAAAGTGTTTCTCACCCTCTCCCGCAGTTTCCTCTCCTTCCGCTCTTGCACGGTTGTCAGGTAATTCACAGCCGCGTATTCCAGCACCGAGAGGAAGACAAACACAAAACTGACCCACAGGTAAATGTCCACTGCTTTGATGTAGGAAACACGAGGCATGGAGGCATTCACCCCAGTGATGATCGTGGACATGGTCAGCACCGTGGTTATCCCTGGAAAGAACCAAGAGAAGGAAATGTTATTGACTGATACAGTCTTAAGGGGTTTTGTGTCTAGAAAAACAGAAATTATGGCCTACATGATGCTCTGAAAGATGTTCAGTGTCAAATTAATGTGTGTAAAGTACCTCTTCTGCTAATGCAGAATTGTTCCCCTGCCTACATTTTTGTGCTCATGATGGGTTGAGTTTTGAGGACCAGTGGAGTAGTCAATATTTTGCATTTAACAAACAGCATTTAACTCCCTCCTTAAACTCCAGGGTTTAAACACAATGCTGTTAAAACATATTTTTACACACTTAATCCTAAGATAAGTCTGCTAAGATCAGTGGTTACAAGGACTCCTGTTTCCTAGCTGTACCATTCTGTGTTACAGCTTCATTTTTAAGACCACACCACTTTCTGTCCTGAGCTACATATACATAAGGAAGACTGCTAAATGATGAAGGACTTAAGACAAAGTGCAAGTTAAACATTATATTAATCACCAGATAAAATAACCATTTGCTTGCACAATATCTTCAACCATCAAAATGAACAGTTCCCTTTCCTACCAAAACCTTCACATCCAAAGCTCTTCACACAGCCATGGCTTGTTGCAGTTGCTCTCACCCAAAGAGACTCTGGCAGGAACTGCTCGCCGGTCGATCCAGAAGGACACCCAGGACAGCATGACCATGAGAGTGGCAGGGAAGTAGGTCTGGAGCAGGAAGAAGAAGATGTGTCGGCGCAACGTGAAGTTTATATAGAGGCGATTGTACCAACCTTTGAGAGAGGAGGAAAGCCAGAATCCGTGAGAACAGTCTGGACAGCAGAGAGACAAGATCTTTCTTTGGTTCTTTTGTTTCTAAGACTAGTAAAACAAGAAACTGAGTTTTCAAACAGACTGTGGAGACTACACTTCAGTGACATAATCCCAAGAGCCCCCTCAAAAGCAGTTAATGCAGTATTAGCTTTAGCAATAGTTATGATATCAGAAAAGGTCAATACCTGTGCTACTGTAGAAAGCCAGTCTTGATGTGGTGTGGAATTTTTGTATCAAAAACTGAGACAAAGAAATTTTTTCATCAGTTTTCAGAGATTCATTCCCATTTTTCCAATACAGCATCAGATCTTCATCTGTGTAAGCATCTTAGGGAAAGAAGAAATGCAATGTGATGTGACTTTAGCTTAGAGGTTCAACAAAAGTCAATACATCCAGTCTTTGGCATGAACTAATGCCACAAGTAAGTTTGCCAACAACAAAGGAGTTCAAAAGATCTTGTCATATAATATACTATGACAACATAAATCTGGATTCAAGATTCAAGAAAACAAATCCTCTTTTTACTTCACATTGAAATGAAAGTTAAAATGGTACTCTTCTGAACATCAAAGACTAAAAATAGATAATAGCTCAGGAAATAATCATGGGTAAAACACCTTAATTTAGAGGAAGGAGGAAGCGTGGACACTTCAAACTATCTTAGAATGATAAAAGCAAAAGGGACAGGGAGAAGCAAAAGCCCAGAAATATGTTAAAACTATAGATGAAGAACATAGAGAATTTGTTCACTAAGTAACAGGAATGGGAAAGAGAAGAGTGTTATCAAGACCATCAGGGACAGGAGCACATGGCTCAGGGACAAGAGGCTGGGAGAACAGGGCTTGTTCAGCTGGGAGAAGAGCAGTCTGTGGTGGGGTCCAGCTGCTGCACTGCTGACCCTCATGGAGAAGGTGGCAGCAGCCTTTCCCAGACACTTTGACAAAATGGAGAACAAAAGGACAAGAGACAAAGGCTGCAAGTCTCAGCAAAGGATTGTTCCCAAGCAGATAAAAGGAAACATTTTCAGGATCAGGGCTGTGAAATATTTGAGCAAGTTGCAGAGAAAAGTTGTGGAACCTGAATTACCTTTCTCAAAGCCCAAATGGACACAGCCCCAAGCAACCCATCATGAAGAACTCCCTGCTCTCAGCAGGGTATTAAAGCAGCTGCTCTCAAGCTCAGTGAAAATTATCCTATGATTCTGATTCTGTTTTTTTTTTTGCAGAGGAGCATTCTGCTAAATAACTGGAAGGACTCAAAACAACCAGATATAAGTCTTGCTATACACTGAAGAAAGTCTACAAATATAATACTACTGTTCACATTACTTTCTCCATCAAAGAATCTGAGCCCAGATCACAGTGTTTCAGAATCAGGATTATGTCATAGGATGTTTTTCTTGCAAATTCTGGTCTTGCAGCACAAGGACTAGATACACAATACTGCTGAGTCAACAGGACTCCTAGCAACTCTGATGAATTATTTTTTCAGGCTCTAAAGTAGACAGTATTTTGAAACGTGTCCAGTGAAATGTTTGTGCAGCCAGCTATAGAGCACATCTAGCTAGAAACATGGATACAACGTACAGCTTTCCAGCTCCAGGGAACATGTCTGAGAGTCCAGGGGGAAGTGGCTGAAGTCCATGTTGCACATTGCTGTTACTGTGACCCTAGAAATCGAAAATGAGAAAAGCTGGTTTCTATGAGGAGCAATCAAGAGAGAATGTTATGACAGATAATTATTCTGCAGCTTTTAAGCCAGAAATATTGCATTGTGTTTGCAAAAAATCCAAAGGAAAATGCCTACCAGTTCTCCAGGTTCAAGCTAGATGGATTGTACACAGAAACCTTAAAAATATAATTTCAATATCAAGGAACTAAAGCACTATCTTGGATGTTACTTTTTTACTAATGTCAGTACAGATATTTCCACTGTGTTTTATATCCAACTATTTGCCTACAAGACTACAATGTAAAGGAACTTCAGCATTTACATTTGAATACTCCCTTATGTGCAGTTTAATTAAGATTTCCACATTTTCCTCATTGCTCTGTTCCCTCCATAGTCACCCCCAGAATGACCCAAGCCTGAGGAATATGACCATGCTTATTGTAAGCCACAGAATTCCTTCAGTACATATTAAGGCAAAAGCAGTTTCTTAGAGCTCTCAATAAACCCTTTTAATCTGAGGGATGTATTTCTGGGCCAGGGGCTATAAAATGGATGCAGCTGGTCTTCAGCAAGTGAGATTTGCTTCTCCCAAGTTTCTGTCTTAGCTAAAAAGCTGCTGCAATCACAGCTCCAGTTTTTAAACTAGTCCAGTTGTGTACAATGTTACATAAGAAATTTTCCAGTGGGTCAGTGAACATTCTCTTGCAAATGGATTTGCAGTGGAGCTCCCGATTTAGGAGGGGCAAATCAGCTGTGACTCATCGTTTCAGAGGCCAACTTACGTTGGTTGTGACCATTTTCTAGATGCATTGCAGATGTTGATAAAGGACTTTTCCTCTGTTCCAGGGATTGTGATCCAAATCCTACCCTGACCTACACACTCATCATCCCTGAAAGGCACATGCTGTTCATTTTGACTATAAACTAGAGAAATATTTTGCCATTTGAGCAAAATTTTGAGCAAAATAATGTTTTTGGGGATATGCTCCAGAAGGTATCCTGCAAAAATTACCTCCCCTAACCGTGTGTAGCATTTAAGCATTGTATAACTAAGTCTCATTAAAGTGTGCTATTTTCTTCCTCCAGGGTCCCCTGAACTGTGGCACAACCTCTGGTCAATAACAGTTTGTTAGTCAGGGGCAGAACAGAAACTCAGCTCATCAACATGATATTCCTCAATTAGAGTGCAGTGTCCAGGTGGCTTTGAAGGCCCAAAACAGGAATGAAATGCTCCCCAGTCCACTGCCAATCCCATGCAGACACCCCAAGATATCTGAGGGCATTCCCAGCACCACTGGACACCCATGCTTTTTCAGCTGGATACTGTTCTGAGTGTTCTAAACACCACCAGGCCCAAATGCCATGGAGATTTTCTTTCCCCTTAGATTTTACATATCAAATTATCAATTTAACAATTGTGCAATTGGCTGTGGTCAACTCACAGACTTCTCTCTTGTGGGTAATGTTAAAAAGTCGCATCACCTCCTCAACAGACCACAGAAGCCAACTTAATAGAAAACCTTTCCAAGTTTCAAAAATCATTTTACCATAGCTGAAATGAATAAGTTCCAGAAAGATCCTAGAACAGAAATCCTTGGCTACAAAATATTCAAAGGTCACTGTACACTCAGAGCATGTTTTCTGTCCTGGGGAAATATCCATTTTTTTAGGCTCTTGAGCTTTTCTCCTCTGGCAGTGTGTTTTTCTCTGCTTTTCCTTTTTCATTCTTCTGAAGGAAATTAAATCTGCTGGGATGCTGATGTGAGCAGCCCTGGAGGTGGGTTGGTTAGAAGGGGAAACTACTGAGCAAAAAAATGTCTGATGAAAAACATGGACAGAGAAAGGCTTGCCAGCCTGGGAACAAGACAAATCCTTGAGAAGCACAGCTGGCCTCTTTGACATGCAGATAGGGTACCTAGAAACTGGAGACATCCTGAAATACCATCAATAACTGCCAAAAAAATAGTGCTTTAACAGGCATTTTATTGTAACAAAAGGTAGGAAATTATCTTGAAAATAAAAAAGGGTCTGAGAGAACAGAAAACATCATTATCTATTGGCCATTACAGGTGAAAAATAAAAGTTACCAGCACCTATTGCCTATTCAAAGTGGTGGCATCCTATACCCTCTTATCCCTCTGGATATAAGGTGGCCATAATTTTTATCCAAAATGAAGCCTTCCTCTGAGACCTTTCCATGCTGCACATACTTTTCTCCTCCTTAGAAGGTTGAATCCTGTGCATGAACTTTCTACCAGCTCTTGGACACCCACCAAGGACTCCTGGCTGACTCCACACCCTGTGACTCAGAGCATCTCTGAAATGAGACACTGCTGTCTCACTGGTCCCCTCTGAGCCCCCTTTGGAGGCTGTTTCAGTTTGTCCTTCCATCCCTTGGATGATTTGGATCACTTGATGGTGGTATCACTTGATACCAGGACTGTGCACCCACACAAGCAACCTGTCCTGAGTGAACCTGAGGGTATATTGTGGATGAGCTGCTCCACCAATATAAAGTAACCTGTAACAGGAAATACCCTGGCTAGTTATTGGCTGTTGCCACACGATTGATAGATGCTAAATTATTGATTGCTAACAGCAATTTGCAATAGAGTGATATGGATAGGCAATCACTTTATTAATTACAGGTGTAGTTGCCAGGGGTGATTTTGTGGTAGTTTGCTTGCTAGTGGTCATTTTTGTGGTATTTTTGATAATCTGTAAAAAGGTAGAGAAGTTTAGAGGATTAAGCCTCCATGTCTTTGTGTATTAGAGAATCCTGCAAACCCACAGTCACGATCCGTGTACACCTGCAGGATGGATAACCCTCCAGGTTATGACAGGATTCCTCCAGCCAACAAATCCACTAGAAAACCAGGATGTTTTTAATACTGCCATTTCAGCTTCAATAAACTTAAACATTTACATCAACAGGAAAGCACCACAACTGAAAAAAAATTCCAGACAAACAAGAAGGAAAATAGGATAATTATAGAGGTCACCATCTGGCATATCAGCAGCTTCCAGTTTAATCACACACTGACCCTGGGATGAACATTCCTGCTTGACTAAGCTGTCCACTGACTGCAAAGAGTTGGGGGCATGCTTCCCTCAGGAGGAGATTATCCTGTTACTGCCCACAGCATGGGTTCTCAGAATTTCCTGCAAAGCATTTTGTTCTGGACATTCTGGAAACAGGGCTCTGCAGGATTGGCAGCAGCAATCCTGGTGATCACCAAAGTCAAGCCTAGAGCACAACTGGCAGCCAAGCCCCAGGGGATGCTCAGGGGAAGCAGGGCTGCTCCGTTACCTCATGCTGTAGAGGACGTGCCCATCAGGGAACACCCGCAGCATGATGTTGTCCGTGGTGGTGTCATGAATGAAGGACCTCTTGGAGTGCACAAAGAAGACATCAGGGACCCAGATCTTCTTCACCAGCCTGCCATCAAAGGTCATGCTCTTGTTGTTGGTGCTGGGAAATGAGAGACGCTCGTCCTTCCAGTAGTGCCTTAAGTACAAGGTCATAGTGAAATCCTTCAAAAAAGGGAAGAGACCAATAAAGGAAGAGAGGTCTGTCAGTGCTGCACTCTACAGCTAGGACACACCAGGAAGAAAACTCACTCCCACCAGATAGATGAGATCTCTCCACTCTCAACTCCCAATTCCTTCCTCGGTCAATGCTCTCTGTCAGTAGATTTTCCTGATTAAATAATTTCAGCCAAAACAAAGCATAGCCAACTAATGAATTTATTACAGTACCCAGTAATGTTTGGTCCCAAACAGGATATAAATATAGCCCAAGTGTAGCAACACCCTGCAGAAATGATTCTTCAATTCTGGCAAAATTATCTTGCCATGGTAGTAATGGATGATCAAGAGGAAAAACTGAAAGTTAGCTTAATGGTCATGCTAAACACTAAGCAATTTATCCCCAAAAGGACTAAATTGTTGCAAACACCAACCAGGTGAGGGAACTGTGTTTCCTGCCATGTAAGTGTGTAAATACAACTGACTTTTAGGCTTGTTGATGCCTAAGGAGGCAGGAGCTTCGGTGACATAAAGGAAAACATCTGGTTTTTCGTCCCAACCTGGCAGTTGCTGCTTTTAGAGCTGAGACTACTCTCATGCTGAGAGATCAAATACACTGATTTTCTTTATATTCCCAATTAAGCAAGTTATTATGGGAGCTGCAGTTGCTAAGTCTGAGCAGGCAGCAACACAGGCTAGGGTTTCTCCCTAACCATGTGGCAACCACTTTCTCAAACCACAACCAATCAGTTTGGTGACAGTGACAATCAGTTACCCTGACTCTCTGCTTCAAAGGGCTGTCTCACAACAGCTGTGCATTGCCAGTAGGTTTTTCACTATTTTGTCAGAGAAGGCTCTGGTGCCAGTCCTCTCCTTGCTGTCCAGCACAGTACAGAGCTGGCCAGACCTCTCTGACCATGGAAGAGACTGGCCAGGGGGACACTTCTGCTCACCCACCTGCAGGTCCCCACCTTATCAGACTGGTCCCAGGCTCCCTCACTGCTCATCCCAGGGATGCTGCCAGCTCCTGTTCCCTGCTGGACACTGGCCACCTTCCCCTTACATCTACAGTCCCAAAGAAACACTTCCAGCAACTACTGCCGCTGGCAGAGCTTAGGTTACAACCCAGCTAGAAGAGTCAGTCTCAGGGGCTGGACATCAAGCTCATCAGTTTGACTAGAGCTGGAAAAAGGGAACCAAGGAAAAGGCACAATTGCTGCTTTCTTAGGAGTCAGTGCAAGTTATGGTAGAAGTCAAAAAAGGAGTAAAGAAGAGCCTGGCTAGTCAGGGTTACCAGATGCCTGGCCATGACATGAGATAGAAGGACATGGGGCTCCAGGAGAGGAGAAACATTCTCATGGTTTAACTCCATCCAGCAGCTCAGTACAACAGACACTCACACCTCTCTCCCACCACCTCCAACCACTCTGATGGGGAGTAGACTTTGAAGAAGTTGGGTTGAGATAAAAACAGTTTAACAATTGAAATAAATAGTAATAAGAAGAGTAATGAAAAGGAAGATGAAAAGAGACAGAGGGGCAAAACTCCAGAAAAACTAGTGATGCACAGTACAGTTGCTGACAGATGCCCAGCACATCCTCCAGCAGTGATTGGCCCCTCCCAGCCAACTGCCCCCAGTTTATACACTGGGCATGATGTTCTATAGTGTGGAGTATCCCTTTGGCCACCTCAGGTCAGCTGTCCTGGCCATGCTCCCTCCTGGCTTCTTGTGCTCCTCCTCACTAGCAGAACATGAGACACTGAAAAGTCCTTGACTCAGGGTAAGCACTGCTGAACCCCAACAAAAACACTGTGTTATCAGTATCATTCTCATACTAAATCCAAAACCAGCACTGTACCAGCTACTAAGAAGAAAATTAGCTCTATCCCAGCCAAAACCAGGACAGCCAGGCAGCCTGAGGCTGTGGCTGCAAAATGCCTCTGGGCAGCTCCATCATCAGAGCGTAGGGGAACAGGGACCATCAGCCAGGCAGCCTCAGCGTTGCTTACAGCCAGTGCAGAGGAGGGGGGAGAGACTGTCAGAAGGCACCACTGAGGAAGGAACTCACTGCTTTCCAGGACACCCCTTTCCCTGTGCTACCAGACAGGAGCTTCTCATCTTTCACCTTCAGCCCCCTTCTCTCTCTCCAAACAGCCAACACAGTGGCCTCTGCAATGGCCAACTCTCCTCTCTCTCCAGTGGCCAACACGGTGCACCAAATGCTGCCAGCACAAAGGGGCAGCTGACAACAGCTTCTAAGTATAAAATCCAAGTTAAGGAGGCTTTTTCATGGCATGATTCAAAAGAGGCAGTGTGCTGACCTCTTGTTCCTTTCTGACCAGCACACACATTATTTACAAGCAAGAAAAGGGGTTTATTTCAGCACTCACAAACAGGAAAGTCCCTTGGAAAACAAGGTTTTACAACAAATTGGGAGAATGATAGTACCTGCCAGAGGCACAGCCAATGAGTCTACACAAGTACCTCAATTTTGGCAGCATATTTCACGTTTGTTCCAAGCTCCAGGCAGCCTCAAGAGCATGTCCTCCCACTGCACACAGCAGCAGCCCATCCACATCAACCAGACAGGCCCCAGTTTTAAACCCACATGCTTTAAACAGCCCCTGGATGCTCTCACTGTCATGCACAGTCTTGCAGATACAGTGGGTTGTAGCTGGTGATGCTTCAGTCTGGTCCTTTTTTGGGGCACCAGGTGCCTGCTAAAGCAGTGATAGGAAAGGCCTGTCCAGCCCAGGGTACCTGATTTTCAGGGCCACTTCAGAGCAGTTTGAAACAAGCCCTGCCTGCAGCTCTGCCCTGCCTGCAGGAGACAAGGAGGGCACCCAGCTGCAGGCACAGCCAGCCCCGGTCCCCTGGCCATGCAGAGAGCTTGCTGCCCACTCTCCTCCCTGCAGACACCCATGCTGGGACAGTCTGTTGGAAGAACACACCAACATAACTCAGACTGAACTGGGAGAACATTCTTCCACCCCAAATATATGTCAGCAACTGCTGTAGAAAGTACTTGTCATGAGCTGGGAAAAAAGGAACTATCAACAGCCAAGGGAGAGAACTGACCTCCAAGACTTCTGACAGGCATGATTTTAATTGAATCCTGACAGAAAACACTGTGAGTTTATTCACTGCACTAATTAGGCCTCTTTGCTGCTTGGACATTATCTTGATATATTAGAGCCCCAGTTCTCCTCCGAGCAGCCATTTCTTGTGCTGACATCTCCCTCCCACACACCCTACTGCATGCATACCCCCAAACCCTCTCTTTCAATATCCAGGCAGGCAAGCTGCCTGGTTTTAATCACAGAACATAGAATAGTTTGGGTTGAAAAGGACCCTTAAAGATCATCTAAAAACCAATACCTTCAAAATGGGACAAAGATGCAATTGCACTGTATTAAAAAACACTCAACCTAAAGCTCTTCCTTTGTCTTTATGTTTTTCTTTGTGTTTCCTTTGTCTAGACCACAAAAGGTGCATAAGAATAGGGAGGAAAAGGCAGAAATAGGAAGGACTCCAGAAGCTTCCCCTTTTCCTCTATGTTCCCCTTTCCACTTCTCTTTCAAGTGTTTTTATTCCATTTCCTACAATTAAAAATAAAAAAAATCACCATGAAACAACCCCAAACCAAACAGTAAAGTGTGTGTGACACTCATGTGAATTGAATGGTTCCCTCAGGAAGAAAACTCCTGCAGCAAGCACAGCTCATGTGAATTTTAACATATAGCTTCAAATCTTCATATGCAGCTGCTTATATTTTTAGTTGTGATAGATCTCTCACAGCACTGATTACTCTCCCATTCAAGGTCCCTTTTCCTGTCTCTCTTTTAATCTTTTTCCTCTGGAGGTAGAGAGGTAAGACTTTGATCATCTGGTTTTATCAAGTCTTTGGTTTTGATTATCAGCCTCTTTGAATTGTGGAGGTGCTGCTATTTTCTTTCATCTGACCAATGATTCCAAGCCCACAGGTTTCAAGTCAGAAGGTCTTTTTATGACTAGAATTAACTGAGGCTTAGAAGAGGATTACGTACCATGTCAACCTCTGAAATACTGTCCAAGCTTTCAACTTGCACATCCACCCCGACAGGAATCGCAGGGCCTGAAAGGGAATGAGATTTAGATATGTAAATAAATGTTCTTTCATATCATCTGCATTTAATTAGCACTTCTAAAGTGACATGCAAACACTTCTGAGTTTATGTTGTACATTTCTGTCAACGGTTCTTCAGGAGAGGGCTGGGCAACGAGCTAGTGAATAACCATGTAAGGGCCCTTTTGAAACATTGAATTATCTTCCCCTTGGCATATGCTGCAATGTTGACACTTTGCCAGTTAGTCCAGAACTTGGATGAAACATTTGCCTTTGTTTTTAAAAACTGAGCCATCCCATCTTAAATTTTAGGCCTTTATGAACAAATTTAGCCCCAAGGACAAGGGACTGAGATGAAGACATGGCAAGCAATGAGCTCTTCCTTGGAGGTTTCTCATTTTTTTATCAACAAGGCAAGCCACACTAATCTCTCAAGGGCCCATCACCATTTTGATTCATATTACTCACTGATGATACTGCTAGTGTTCCACAGTAGTTTTAAAATTAGCAATCAGAGAGTTCACAAAGAGTAAACAAGCAGAAAGCATCCCATAATAAATGCACACTCCTCTATTACTAGAAACCCTGTGCCAAAACTTTACTGTAGACTGCTGCTCATTAGTGACCAGGACCTGCTGAAGATCCCCATAGAGAGCCCTCATGCAGCTTTTCCCAAATTCTGGTGGTGAGTGCCTACTGAGACAAGCCCACCAAGCATGACCCAGCAGGGGAGCTCAGCAGGACCTGCTGAGGAGCAGTCCAGGTGGATCCAGTGTTGCCTGGAGCTCTCGGTGTGTGGCAGTGGCACTCACAGGGACACACTGATGACCCTGTCCAGGACGTGTCTCCAGCCTGGGCACTGGCAGTGAGACAGACCATGCCAAAGGCAGCAGAAGCTCTGCAGACGTGTCTGAGACTTGTCCAGCAGAAATTAATTCTCCAAGGACCATAGTGGCCCCCATGCAGATTTGCAAAGACTTTTGTTTCCCAGATTTTGAACCTGCTTAGCAGTCAGGTAATACGTAAGACGTACCACCATCCCTTTGTGGACTCAGACCCATATTTCAGTGCCACAAACTGCAGGGCCTGCTGCATGCATACATTTAGCTAGAGTAGCATCTTTCTTGAGACCACATCAAAGCTCTGAATACACTACAAGTCTAACCAGAGAGCAGAAATGTTGCTGAGAGAGCAGCACATTTTGCAAGCTGCTATCTATCGTGCTCCTGTACCAGCAGCAGCATGTACACACTCCCACACATCTTCAGGGCTTTTGAACACAGCCTTATGTTTGTCTCTGCTGGAGGAGAAAGAGGCACCAGCTCAGCCTCAGTAGGGAGAGGCTGATCCCCATGCCCATGAGACAAGCTGCTACCAGCCCCAGTGCAGGTTTGCCAGGGCTTTGATAAGCCAGCCTCACCTGGTTACAGCAGAGCACACTGATGGTGGCACTGTCCCCTTCCCACATGCACAGCTCCAGCTTATTTTGCCCACGGTGTCTCAGCAGCTGTGCTGGGAACAGGCACCTTGAACAAGCCCTGTGGAGCGGGACCAGGCTCCTCAGAACCACCAATTCCAGTCTAAGGGCTGCTGCCCCCAGCAATGAAGCTCAAACATGGCTAACCCAGCACTTTGAGGCGACTCCCAGATGCTTACAAACACCTACATGTCACATTCAGACACACAGCTGTGCACTGCATACTTAAAAAAATTGCCAGCAATCATTTGCATCCGAGAGAAAGAATTTTTCTATGACATTTCTCTTGCTCAGTAAAACATGTTTTGTTTTTTTTTTTTTTTTTTAAACAAGGTAGCAAAAAGCACTATATCTGTGGTGACAAGAGACACTTTGATGTGCAGTACAATCAACAGAGAAACAGCTCAAGCCGAGGGCTGTGTGCCCAACACACGCTGGGCAGACCCCCACAACTTCCAGACTGCAAGAGACTCTCTGTGTATGAATCCTTAATTTAGCCTTGATTCAGGAAATCAACACCCACACAAAGTCTATTTACTGTGATTTCTATGCTTCTCTGAACACTAATCACAGATTAAAAAACCCCACAACAACAAACAACTGAAAACCAAGCCCATAAACATAAGAACACTGCCAAGCTGATATCTGTCCCGCTCACCTATTCCTTCCCTATCTTGAAAATAAAATACCATGTTCTTTTCTTTGTTCACATTCCTGCATCAAACACTCAATGATCAGCAGTTACCTCATTGCAAGGACAAAGCCTAAGGTTCAGTCTGGAGCTGACACAAAGCTTTATTAAATCCAAAATAAAGGGTGTTCCACCTTAAGCTGGCTGGTCTGGAAAGCCCGTGAGAGAAGAGGTCCAAGGCTGGATTAGGTGTCTTTTCTCCAGTTTCTCACAAATTTGGGGGATGATAAAACAGTGATTATAATAGACAGAGGGAGAAATTATTTGAACATTGGACTCAAATGTTTAGTGCTTAATACAGAAATGTAAAGATGAGTCTGTAAAACCAATTTATCAGCAGAAATATTTACTCTGCCTTCTTTGAGCAAACTCCTGCTACAATCAGCAGGAGTAATCAATGCTTTTTCCTTCTCCCTGCTCCTCAGTCAGCACCTGGGGCTGAGGCAATGAGAGAGCACACAAATGTGAATGAGGATATGATGAGGCACAAAGACACTTTGGATGAGGTTTAGACAAGAAGCTGGACTGAGCAGGAAGGGTGAGTGAAGGGCCAGTGCAAATGTTGCTGCTTGTGAGGTAGCAACAGGAATCAAATGCTCACCAAGTCCTGCTCTCAGCAATGAGCATAAGTGATAATGATAATTGTATATTCACTCAGCCCATCACTCTACAAAACATCAAGTAAGATGCAGATTTGTACAGGTACTTGATGCAAGCAACATTGAAAGGGCATGCAGCTTCTGAAGCAAAGCAGAAGCCCTGCCTAGAAATGACCTCTTTAAACCACAGAAACAAACCCTGGGTTTCCTTGAAGGTCATGCTGGCTACAGCACATACCATTGAATTAAATGACTGTTGATCACCCAGAGAGAAATGTCAGGAGATCTTTGATCTCACTAACCCATGGAGTCATTTAGGAACTGCTAGCTTTTTAATCCTGTCCCTCTGGCAACTGAACAGTTGAACCACAGAGGCTCAGTGTGTTTTGCCAGATTCGTCATCAAATGCCACTAGGGATGAGCAAAAAGAAAAAAACCTTCTGTATTAAGAGGGAGCAGAGTATGATGAGGGTGTGAATGTGAAGGAACAAGAGCAGCTCAGATGGTATATGACAAACTGAACTGGTGGACAGAACAATTAACTTTGATTACAGCATTAGATGCAAAGCCCTCATCAACCAGGCTTTCTTTGTCATAAATGATATTTTATCAATATTCACCTTTTCTTCAGAAAGAGGAAATATAGAAGGATCATCCTAGAGAATTATAAGCGACAAAAGACTTGAACACGTTAACACTGGTGAGATCTCAAAGCTCAGGCTCCTCTCTAGGATGTTCACTGCTGGTCAGGAAGCTCAATGGATCCCTGTGAAAGCTGGGGACATGGCTGATAAAAGGAAGCAGTGCTGCTTTGCTCAAAGCCTGCAATCCAGCAGAGTTTTTCAGATCACACTTTAGAATCTCTGAAAAGTATCAGCCAAATTAATGGAATTTTGGGTTGGTTCTGACACAAAGAAGACTTCGTGGCTTGTTTCGTTTTGCAAAAATTCCAGTTTGAGTATCAAACTCTGCTCAGATTGAATGGGATGTCTGGCCTTGGACTAACCCCTCCAGGGAACCCAGGACATTTCCAAAAGTCCCATGCAGGAATGACTTCAGAAGGAGCCCAACATTAAAGCCTGTCACATCCCAGTGTGTCTCCACAGCTAAAGACACCAACCAGGGAGCAGCTTCAAAGTGTGAGTCACTTTCCAGTCAGAATTAGGTGCAAATATGGTTTTTATTTCTGAACACTGGAGCAGACTTTGGAAGAGAGGGAAGAGCGTGCTACCATAAAGATGCCTGGAGTCAGTTTTCCACTCCACCTCTGACACTAAAGCTTTGTGACATCTCTTTAATTTTTCTCTTTGGCAGTGCTTTCAAAGGCTCATTGTTTCTCCCTGAGACAGTGTCCACTCATCTATCTTTGAAAGAGGGAGGCAACTGAAGGCCCTGGGATAAAAATACGTACATGAGAAACAAGTAGGTTTGAGATTTCTTTACTGACAGGTATCTCGTGCACCCAGAGAGACTGCAAACATCTGTGGCACCTCTCAGGTGTGGGCAGCTCCCAGGCAGGCAGCACCAGGACATGCTCATCACCCTCCTCAGGACTGCAGGCCTTCGTCCCTCTGCGTCTCACGGACGGCTGCTCATCAGCAGAGAAGCAAGTTCTATTCCAGCCCTTGTCACCAACACTCAGTGAACTGCTCGTGCTTTATTCATCCCACTGTTCATCCATCCTGGCAAAAGCACTGCCCAGAAAGGGCAGCAAGGACCAGCTGACGTTAGGCTACTTGGCTATGAGCAAATATAATAAAAGTAAAGTATTAGGCTGGTCCTCAATAAAGAAGATACAGCTATTTTAAGTATCAACTAAAGCTGCTTACTCACAGGCTGCCTGTAAAGTACGAGATGTCATAAATGAAATGCTTAAAATGGGTGTTTAAGGAAGGCAGCAAAACAAACATTTACATAATCTTTAAATATTAATAATAGTAAATAATACCTGAACATCTGCTACCTAGAACAAGGTCACTGACATGGAGATAACTCCCTAAGGGTCAAAAACCCCTGCAGTCTCTTTTAGTTTATGGAGGCTCTTTGACCATCATCAAAGCAAAAAACTTTGTCATTGCCTCTGTACCCTATTGCCTGTCTCTAATGGGCTGAGGGCAGGCAAGAGAGCCATGCTTATTGGGCTGTTAATAACACAACTTACACAACATTTGTCTGCTCACTTGCTCTTTACAAAGATACTTTTTCTTGAAAAACCCTTCACCTTTCTCTAATACCGGGGTTTTTTTCATTTCACCTTGCATAACCCCAGCCTGCACTGCCCAGTGGTCACAGCTGTGTTGGGGCTGGCAGCTTGCTGACTGTCCTCTGCAGACCAGCAAGTGTCACCTTGGCCACCACAAAAAAGCTCAAACCCCGTCCCCTTTTTTAGCTTAAGGTGGAATTGCAGGCTGGCCCACCAAACTTGGGAGCCATCAACAGTACTGGGTTTCTTTTAGTCTTAGTGCAACTCACCATTTACTTATGGTATTGTTTTAATTTTCCAGAATTGAGGTGCCTTTCCCATCTGCAAGGTAACATCACAGGCCCGATGCAATGCTATAGAGCTGGAATCTCAATTAGACCAGAGAGGGTCTTAGGGCAGTGACCAGTTACAGTCACATGTGTACCCCACAGACTCCTCTTCTCCACTTTGGCAGTACAAAAGCCTTTTTGTCCTCCACAGGTCAGACCACATCAGTTTGACTGACACTGCCACAGCGAGAAGCTGGAAGGACTCATGGTACATAGCAAATCACTGTGACTGCCTGACTAATAACACCACAGACAAAACTATGAGGATCACCTCTTGCCAGACTTTTGTTCCCTTTCCTTTATGGTTTTTTCCACTAGGCTTATCATCTGCCACTAAAAACACACTGTGCAATTCTGCATCTGTGGAAGAACCTGCAGCACCTGCTGTCTCTGTGCTTTTGAGTCGGGCTTTCCAAGGCTGGAGCCTCAACAGAGCTGTTTCCATGCTTTGCTCCTCATCACATGCAATTTCAGTACAACTTTGCTAATACCACACCATTGTCCCAAAACCTCCTCAAGTTAAGGAGGTTTTAAGCAAAAATTTTAAAAAACCCATCATGTTTTTCCTTTATAAAAAAAGGAAACCTTCTCAGCAAAGGCTTAGGGTATTTCTCAGTTTTATAAACGTTATTCCAAATTTTGGCTCAAGAAGAATCTTGATGCTGTGATGGGAGGTAGCTTGGGAAAACAGGCAAAAGAGAGATTAAAATGCAGTTCCATTAACACTAGAAGAGTGACTGTGTAATTGCATGTGTCTGTTTGGCGTGACTTGTGCTCAAATGCATTCTTCAAGGACCCTGTGACACTGATGAAAATAGTTAAATTCAGATCTGTTTCAGAAATACAGTGCAGTGGTGCCACTGGGTGCCAAACCATCAGCACAACAGAACAAAACCCTGCAGCTTCCCCCCGAAACAGGCATGATGACCTGACACACATCCAGTTAGGGGGAAAAATATTTAAAAATCACCATGGCTCCCCATCTGTTTCCAACTGAGGTAAGGTAGGGAGTCCAAATTTCCTCCCAGAGAAGCCCTATCAAAAGACCCAGCAGGTCTTTTGTCCAGAGGGCAGATCAGCTGTGGAGAGGACAGATCAGCACCTTCAGTTTGTCCATATCAAGCACTCAGAAGTCAACAGCAAAGCTCCAAAAATTGGGGTTGGCTAAACAATTTTTAAAAATTCAAAAAAATCAGTAAATCTAAGACAGCATCCTCTGACCTTATAGCACGGGAGGGCATACCTGGAATTTAGGGAGGCATGTGCACTTTGGTGAATTCACACTTTTACAGCCAATTCATAAAGACACCCAGTGCCTCCAGAGCCAGCTCCCAGAGGAGGTCATCATTGAGCCTCAGCTGCACCAGGGGCTCAGTGTGTTCCCCCCAGCCAGGGACATCTGCCTGTGCTCCACCCAGAGGGCAATTTAAGGCAAACTCTTCAACCCCAGAAGACCAAGTTAAAGCTGATTAGAAAAAAGTTACCTCCAGTGTTTAGGCTGGACTACAACTTGCTGGTAAATAACATTGCAGGGGCAGGAAACACTGGTTATGACAGATTTTGAACTCTGGAGTTTGAAAATAGATAAATAAATTTTGAGCAGGGGTCAGCACTGTGCTCTCAGAACAGCACATCTGCACCAAAGGGCAAAAACATCTTTTGAGCCACACCAGGAACAGGCAGGTGTGAGAAGCTCTGTTCTATGGACCAGGTGCAAAGGGCACAACACCCGTGTGTCCCACTGGGCAGGGAGAGGTAGCCCTTCACCCTAGATGGCAAATTGACAAAGGATGCAGCATTAGTCACTCAGGGAAAACTACAAACTGCACAATTTGGTTATTGATGTAATCAGAAGAGGGATTGCCATACTGGTACTGCAGCAGGTTTTTTTCAGGTACCCTCTTATCTTGGCAGTAGTGAGTCTAGAGAGGTCAGGCAAGCACATTCCTGTAACAGGGTGTGACTGAAGGCTGAAGTGAAGTTGGTAGAGGTCTCCCTTCCCACTCTTTTATTTGCTTATGAGAGTTTGAGACAAGATTTTTTTCTGGACAAAAGTATTCAGTTTTCTCCTAGTAATGGCAAGCTGTAATCCACCCAATGAGTTCTTTACTTTGCTATTCAGTCACATCAGCTGAAAAGCTCATTGCACTTCACAACTATAAATGAGTATTAAAACCTGCAGCTTGTTCCTCTTCTCGACAGAGTGAAACACTTTCTGGGAGGGCCCATCCTGAACTCTGGGGAATGCCAGCCAAAAACAGAGCAACTGCAGCAACAGGAAGGAAATGTAGAGAGCACAGAGGGCAAGGAGGATGAGCACAAGGACTCTCTGAATTAGCACCAAGACTTTTCACTCCACACTGATTGATGCATCTGGACAGAGGTTTGTTTGCTTGGTTTTTAATTAAATTGTTAATTGGGTAATTAGATTAATCTTAATTAGATCAGCACGGAATCCAGAGAACCGTTTTATCCTCACCTCCAAAGGCCGGCCGCATGGTGAAGTCGTGTTCGTCGACTCTGAGAAGCTGCTCCGTCTTTCCTTTCCAGGCTTTGGTCAAGTCACGATTCTTCTTAAAGATGTGGCTGCAAAAGACAGCAATAGCACTGTTCCAATGTCTCTGTGCCCAAGGGCCACAACTGCCAGCCCAGTTTTGGAGCCACAGGAGCAGCAGTTTGCAGGCAAAATCCCAGGGACTGTGGGGAGACTGCCAGCACCAAAACATAGACACTGAGCTGCCTTTGCACAAACTCAGACCTTTGTGCCCCACAGGCAGCCCTGATTCCTCTGCCCCCATCCAAGGACCTGGTGCTCCCTCTGTCCCAGACACCCCAGCTCCCAGGGAGGCACAGGGCACAGAGCACAGCATCTCACAGGGGAGCTGGATGCAGGGAATGCTGCAGCTGAGAGCAAGCACCAGTGGAAGCAGCTGGGTGCCCCACGTTACCTGGCCAGGATTTGGCCAGGTACCAAGGCAACATTATCATGAAAAAGCTCTTTTCAATGCTGGTCACGCAATGTAACGCACTGGAAACTGCCCTGTTAACTTCACCAATTCAGTGCCAGCAGATTGTGTGGACAGAGGGGCTTCTGGCTTTCAGCAGCAACAAAGCCACCCATTCCTCCCCACAACAGCAGGAAGAGAGGAGCTTTATCTAACGAAGCCTTCAGTCCCTCACTTTTCTGAACATTAAGGTAGGAAAAATTCTTACTTTTTATTTGAGATATTGCATGATAACACTGGAACAAGAATGACAATAAACTCCTGGGAAAAGTGCAAGATAGTCACTAAAATCCCATAAGGTGATAACTGACCAGCAGACAAACAAACTGCATGCACTTCTGGACAAAAATACAGATCAGCATCCCTGACTGTTCTCCAGCAGTGCAAGTGGAACACTTGGACCATTGAGGTTCCTCAATCCCTTGGCTCTGGACATAAAAGCTGACAACGTTGTAAGTACTGCTGCAATTAGCTGGTTTCCAGTAACTTACTAAAAATAATTAAGATAAATAGAAAGAACTTTATACAAAAGGTTCAGGTTCCTTTTCCTGTACGGAAGAAATATGACTGAAAATAAAGAACAAAATATTTTGGAGGAAAAATAAAGAGACTACTTAGGCTTAAAGTCTTGGTCAAGACTTTAGAACTTACAAAACAATCACCCCACTCATAAAAGTGGGTATGGAAAGGGATGTTCTTAGCTTCATTAAAATATAAAGCACAATAAGTATGAGCCAAAGGGAGCATAAATCACAAATCAGATGAAAAGTTTCCCATCAGAGCACTCAGTTCAAGAAAGAAATGATGAAACCTAAAGGGTGTTGATAGCTTCTGCTAACATCAATAACCCATTTTCTTAAATAAGGAGGTGAAAAGGAAGCAACAGAATTTAAAAATAATTGTATCAAACAGATGTTTTGAAGGAATATAACCCCTTGTACCCCAGAGCACATGCTACACAGGAAGAGTTGGATCTCCCTCAGGTTATTTTGGGCTCCTGTTTCACTTGGGAGGTCAGAGCTTCTCTCCCTGCTGGCTGTGAGAGAGAGCCAGCCGGAGCAAGCGCCCACCCGACAAGGCTGCATTGTGGTCACCTAAAAGCAGGGGTGGAAAACCAAGCACAACCATTAATGGGAATGGTTGGAAGCAAAAGCTTGGCTTTTAACTGCTTGCTGCAGGGGGGAGGCTTTGTTTTGCTGCAAAGTTAGGGCTGCTGCCAAAGCGCTCCACTTCACCATCCGCAGCACAGCCACTGTGCTGGAAAGCTGGAAGTCCAGGAAAAGGATCTTCCTTTGACTTTAATTATCTTTCCTTGACTTTAATTATCAGGGAAAAGCCAAAGAACCAGGCAATGTTCAATCAAGTCTCTCTCCTCAAAGGAGGAGGTAAAAAAGTCCAATTAAAAATCCAATAAAACATTTGATTGCACATTGTACAAGGAATTAGTATGGAAAACCCTGGCAGTATTAT
Source organism: Urocynchramus pylzowi (assembly GCA_013397555.1). NCBI lineage: Eukaryota > Metazoa > Chordata > Aves > Passeriformes > Fringillidae > Urocynchramus > Urocynchramus pylzowi. The sequence continues at coordinate 889,772 of VZRH01002289.1, read as the reverse complement.
CTTGCAAATCAATGGCTCAGCCTCACTGAAATGCTACATTTTGATCAATTCTTTAAAATCATCAAACAGCAAAGAGCACACAGGAGAGCTGCTGAAAACAGTCTGTGGCTGCAGAGGTTTAGAGGGCTGCCTGGGGACATGGATACTGTCTTAAGAAGAAAAGAGGTTTTCAGGCACATCCTAAGCCAGGGGTTGCATTTAATAACCATAATTTAATCATCAGTTCGTGCCCAATCCTTCAGGTATTACGACAGCCAATTCAGATTTTACAGAAAAGGCTCTGACAATCCCTTTTTAATAAATTTAATCCATTTACAATGCTTTTGTATTGAAATATTTTTAATGACAGGAAGTCTACACAACCTTTAAAATTTATTACTACTTTTGTCTATTTAATCCAATTCAAGCCCAAGTTTGTTTGAAAAAAAAAAATTCTTTATAATAGTGTTTGACATCAGCTGTGCTGTATCTTCTGCCCCACTCTGGCAGTACCCCATGCCAGCCCCACTGCTGTTTGGCATAGGGAGCTTCTCATTATCTTCAGCAAAGGTGACACCAGCTGCCAGTGCTCTTGTGGAGCTGAAGGGTGCTCTGAACACTGCTGCCCGCAGGGTGCCTTTACTGACAATCTGATCACCAGTATCGCATAAATCCTCCCTGATGTACTTATGGTCTTTGGCATTTCTGATTATAGATTTGTCAGGGTTTCTTTCAGCTTTATGCATTCTCTGCAATTCACCACTATTCATTTAAATCCACCCATCTCCCTTTGTCTTTTTTTGGCCAGATTTTCAGGTATAATTTTATTGCTGTTTATATTTCATTCAAAGGGCATGAATTTGATAAATCTGACTTCTGTGAAGAATTGTTTCTGTTTGAAGAGAAGGCAACAGATAGCTCATCGAGCTTCTGTAAAGGCTTCTGTATTATTGCCCTAATTTTTTAAAATACATTTTCCTTTCCAGTCACTTTTACTCAGAATTGCCTCAATTGCATAAAATAGATGCTTTTTCTGTTGCCAAATATATCAAAGAGAATTAATTCTTGATGGCATGAGAAATTACAGATAACAGCTCAGCAGGATTCAAAAAAGAGCGGGTGTCTATGCAGACATTCAGACCTTTCCGGGGCAAGATGAACTTTCAGATTGGAAACAGTCCTTGTGCTGTAGGGCATGAGGCAATGGCTAAGTGGAGAGCCTGAAAGGAAACATGGTCTCCATCCTGAACATGGCACAGCTGCTGGCAGCCAGAGTCTGGCAGGTTTCTGCACCTTCCCCTGGAGAATTCAGGGTGGATTTTGGTCACCAGATGATACCATGGTCATGGGGCCTTGGTTCCAATTACATATTGGGGTGCAGAGAAGTATTTCTACAGTTTCAGTGAAAATCTTACAACTCTTCAGCATATTCTCTTGGGGGGAAAAAATCCCAAAATGCATTAGGTGAAGGCATCATTCACTTTGTGTAACAGCCACAGCAAGCTGGAGGAAATGCATGCTGTGTAAACCCAGCACCAAGGAAGGTACAAGGCCTCCTGTTTTTCTAACCACCAAAGCATGTGACTGCTGCAACACAAAGGCTTAGAAACTAAATTAAAAAGAGAAGATACAAGAACAGTTTATGACTGTCATAACAATTAGCTCACTCCTAGATGAGAATTCCAAATTTATTATCACCACTGTGTTATGATTGTATCTTCAATCATAATATGCATGGATCATATGGGATCAGATATCGTTGAGAAATTTCTGACAAACTGGGAACATCAAAATCCTCAATTTTGGTGAAGTCTTTCTCCAATGCCTGTCAGGGCCACAAATTCAAGTGCTTTAGGAGCCTCAGCTGCCCAGGAAGGCCTGGTCATCTCCACAAGATAGGTCTGGCTTGGGTTGGGTGGCCACACCAGTCTCCATTGCTTCCAGAGTCTCAGGAAACAGGACTCTGTTGCCCTAGCTCTGGATGTAACATGCTTCACACTTACTCATCTGTGGGTTTATGCTGGGAGCAGGAAGGAAAGGAAAGTGACTTTCCTTGCCAGATTTCTAGAAAAACTAAATCTGGAAAAGGATAGACACAAACTCAAAGGGTGTGCACAACCACTGCTGTCATACACATTCTTTCTCTGTTTTTTTTTTTTTTTTTTCACATTGCTCTTTGGCCCTGGCTGATGCTGCAGTGTTGGGAAAAAAGCTTCAGTGGACATCAAACCCTGCACCAGAGGTTCAGCAGTGCCCTGGACTTGAGTCCCAGGCTAGCCATACACCTGTAAAAAATGGCTACCACATTTCAATCACTGAAGCACTAACAAACTCGAATTTTTTTGAGAAACTGCCAATAGAGCAAAGAGGATCCGTGAGGGCTGGGAGGTACCACAGGCTAGAGGATATGTCTGCAGTATCCAGTTGAAAAATGGGGAAAAAAATGCAGCTCCACAAGGCAACAGAGGGAGTCGCTGCCGGCAGCAGCAGTTTCAGCAGGGATCACCAGACTGCTCTCTCCAGTGGAATGCTGTTTGGAAAAACAGTTTGTGTGCTGAGCCTCGTGCTGCTGTGTCCTGGTGATTGCCTTCTGCTTCTGGGTCCCAACCTAAGGCTGGCATGTAGCATACCCTGAAAATGGCATCTCTAATGAGATTCTCCAAAGGACTGACCACTTCCAAAAACCTTGGCAGGAAATCTTTAGCTAAGAACAGGCCAAAGCCACTTCTATATCAGAGGCAGTTTTTCTGCTGTGGAAGCACAAGGCTTCACATGGCTGGTAGGAGAGAGGAACAGGCAGACTCAGAGTAGGGTGGGCACAGGTCACTGGAAACATGGCTTTCACTGGGACAACAGTGATGGTAAATGTCTCCTGAGTTCTCATTTTATGCAGAGCAATAAACATTACCAGAAGCACTATCAGCAATTTTTATAGAGCAGTAAATATTAACAAAACCAATAATTTTCAGAGTTTCTTTTTGTCTTTTGGAAATTCTGTCCAGCTGGATAATCTAGCAGGATTGCCAGCATTTGTTTACCATTTCTGAGGGGCAGCCACTGCTGAGCTACCAAAGAGTACCCAAAACCATTTCAAAAACTCAGTGCTGGACATTCCAACAGCACTTGCTTGGCACTTGGGGTAAGGTTGATGCTCTGAGGAAGATGCAAGCACAGCTACGTGCACTGTACAGGCAGTACTACCCTCAGCAAGTCTGACCTGTCCTGGCAGCACGAGCTCAAACTGTGTGCACACCTCCATGGAAAATCCCAGCTATCAACATAGCAGCACAGGCCATTGACACACACTCCTGCAGCTTCCCACATTTACGCTGTTTCCTTCAGCACCAGGTTGTTCCTCCTCTGTGTGAATTTATTCTCTGGTGTGCAGGTAAAGCTAGGGCAAACATGCCCTGCCCAGCCGTCACCCAGGCAACTCCGACAAAAGGTTCATCTTCATGATTCATTCATCACTTGAATTCTCGAAACAAAATGAAATGCAACATTTTTTAACCAGCAATGCTGTTACAGTTCTAGAGCCCTCAGTTTAATGCACCTTTTGTACATCTTGCACATTAGCAAGAACACCCTCGACTTCATAGAAACAAGTATCACTGATATCCTTCAGTTTCTATACACCATGGAAATGTGAAAAACTACCGTTAAAGTATAAAGGCAGGAGCTGCTACTCAATGAGCACACACCGATTTCCTACGCAAAGCCTGGGCTCTCCAGAGCATAACATGAGGCACTCTCAGGCAACAGTCAGGGCAGTGATGCACACAGGCAGTTGTTTCTTTATGTTATACCTCAATCTGTAGGAGGAGAGATGTGTTATCAGTGAGGGGGGATGCAGGAGTAAGAGAAAATTAAATGCAAGGCAGTTTCTAATCAAGCGAGGATTATCCATTCAGCAAGCTGAGCGATGCACCGCTCATGGAAAAAAAATAATGTGTTACGATGTATTAACACAGACAACCAGGAGTAATTAAGGATGCATAGGCATCTTAACCTGGCAATTCTTAATTTGGCTTCCTAACCTGACCTTCCTCATGTTCCCTTCCCACTTAGGCACAGGCTCAACAACTTCTCCACAGAATGGTGGCAGAGAGCTGTCCCAGAACCCGCAGGACCAGCCACCCCATGCACCCAGAGCTCCGTGGGGAAGGACCTCTGCAGCCCGGGAACCTTGGTGCAATGCCCAAGTAAGAAACTGCAGCACTGAAGGAGTTCGGTATCCAAGCGATATTCTTGAAGTCCATATAAAGATCTTTAGATCAGGCTGATTTATCACCTTAGGGGACACAAAATATCAAACTTACCAACTGTAGACTCCCCAATATAGGAATAAATTTTCTTTAATAAAAAACTTTACTGTAAAATTTACTCCTTTTCTTACAGTAATTCAGCAAGAGAAATACTAAGCAGAAGACGTGATGAAATTATTTAAGAGTCATTCTTTTAATTTCTCTTACAAGATTAAGAAACTAGCCTAGGAACTATTTTTAGATTCCTTTTACTAGAATTAGTTATTTTAATAATTTAGTAATTAGTAATTTACTATTCATTGTTGTTTTAGGGACAACTAAATTTTTTCCACGTAATTGACAATCAATATGAAATTTAAAATAAATATAATTGAATATTGAAATATAAAAATTGAAATACAATTGAATAGGAAAATTAAAATATTAACGACACTGCTCCATACACTTCTTTTTGTTGCAACATTGCATAATTCTGTGTATTTAAAATGTCATTCTCATTTGACAGTCCCTAAAACCTGATTTTATGGAATTTTAAACAACTATATTGCAAAGGAATTGTATGTGTGTGTGTGTGCGCATATATATGGCATATAGTTCCTCAGATCCTACTTAGATGTAAAATTGTTCATTTCAATCATTACACCACAGAATACTATATAGTATTGTTATTCTTTGCAGTGTATTTATAAAAATAATTTTAGCAGTGCTTTGACTTCCACTCTGTTACAACTCACAAAAATATTGGCACTGTAGAACTTTTATCCAAGTTCAAATAAAGTACAAAACTTTTAAAGCAGGGAAACTTTCACTTCAGGGCAAATTGATATTTAAAGAAGGATTTACATTATTTTATTACTTCAAAATACGTGATCTTTACTACACAGAAAGGTTTGCAAGGAAGTGCTGCTGTTCAATCCCCCACATTCCTCAGAATACAAACTTCATAATATTTTCAGAGTTCAATGAAAGATCTCATTCAGTAATTGAGATTCTGTGAACATCAGTGGTAAAACTTCAGTTGACTATAGGATTCAGGATCAGGCCTTGGCTGTTTTAGCTTTTTAACATTTACGTCACTAAAAGCATATGCCACTGTATTTTTTCAATAAGTAGTATAAATCTGATAGCATATTATGTTTTCTTTGCTTCCAATTTATCATGTTTCTTTTCAAAACATTCAAGTAACAACACTCCCTACAAAAGTGTTGAGTGATAAACCAAAAAGTCCAAAAAAATAAATGAAAATTTGGAATTTTACAGCCATAGTGAAACCATTCAATAGGATGGATTAACCTAATTTTATTTTTGAGCCCTTCAAACAATGAATAGTCTTGTAAGATATAGCTGCCACTGGATGACATAACCACAAAAAAGGATAACATACTTTGGACTGTCTGGCAGGTTTGGAAGATTATCTTTTCTAATGTAAACCTCTAGACAAATCTCAGCAGCGGTAAATCTAATAAACTTTACTAAGACCTTTAACTCATTCTTGTGCTTTCACTTAACTTTAAAATAATTTTTTTATGCTTCCATGTATTTCTTAAAAAAATATTTTTAATTTTACAATCCCTGGATAACATCCAGGGTTTAATTTGTTATCAATTACCACAATGTGTGCGAACCAACATCCCCATCTCAAATCGTCAGAGCATAATGGGCAATTCCAAGTGAACATAAGTAACACGGGCATTGCAGCAAGCAGGTGAATAACCTGCCCCAAAACAGTGCTGAAACATTAAACAGTAGGCACATTTGACCATCTCTGTTACCTGCAACTCCTCTGAATTCCCTCAGAAATTTGCATGTATGGCTAAGAATAATTTTACCACAATCCATGCCGAAGCAGTCAACTTCTCTGCAAAACCTGCCTCACTCACAGTTAATCAAGGTTAGCCATTGAAGTGTCCACTTACCCATAAAACTGATTATGTTACCAGAGACTGTTATAAAAACATTATCTGTAAAGCTGTTTGCACACACAATACACATGAAGACACTGACAGAGTAGGTTTTTATATCCCTGTAGTAATGTATTGTAACACTGCAGGAAAAGATACAGACGTGGTTTAGTAACTCTTACCTTGCCCTCTGCACATCCAGATGGGTCGTCCACCTCCTCCTCCTGTGCTTTCTGCTTTCCACGAGGAGAACTAAGCAGAAGATTAATAAAAGGAGTTTTGTGAAATAAGGCATCTTGCTGGAAATGGGAGCCGGGCACTCTGCACTCCAGTGACCTCCTGTAGTACAAGTCCCCCCGGGCTTAAACATCGAATCCACTCTAATTCTGGCGTGTCGCCTTGGTCGGCGAGCAGAGGCAGGAACGCTGCGTCCCCGGCGTGATGCATTCGACAGGCTCCCGGCGGCTTCGCACTCAGCGCTTTTCCCTCATCACCGCTTAATGATTGGCCATTACTCACCAAGTTTGCCTCACTGAACATTGCCGCTGGGTCCTAAAGGATACTCACTAAAGCCATTATATAAAAACCCGCAATTCTGCACGCCGGCTTTTTGCTCAATCCCCTAATCTCAGTGCTATCCTCCTGCCAGACTGTAAAACCAGGCTGTCCCTTTTCATTAGGCTTTCTGCATTTTTTGATCCTCTGTACGGTATCTTTTTCAACTGGTAACTGCCTGTGCCACGTTTCAGACGCGTATCTCATTGTAAAATGTACGTATTTTAATGGATTTAGGGCAGTTGAGGCTTTATTTTCTGTCTGACTCTTCATGTTGTTGAAGACAGAATATGAGCTACTTCCTCCGAAAAAGCTGACTTTATTTACTGTTAACTTACAAGGAAAATTAAAACAGTAACTCCCAATCTATGCATGCAATTGCCTTTACATAAACCAAGTCAACATTAATTTTTTCTTTTTTTCCAAAAGACATATTTGCATAATCAGCCATTTTAACTTTTATCAAAGGAGATCAAAACTAAACTTAAGAGCAGCTATTTCTTTAATCACAATGACGAGGCTGTTTCCAAAATCCATTCAAGGATTATTTCCTCACAGCCCAGTCACAGGACAATGCTGATTTGGCCTCTCTGAGCAGCACAGGGCTGTGCTAACAACAGCCAGTGCGTGCTACTCGTTCAGGGGCAGAAGCCTGCTTGGCACAGCAGGGTTTCTGCAGGACAAGAAAAGCACATTCAGGGCAGAGACTCCAGAGGAGCAAGCTACTCAAAACCCAGCAGAACAGTCTTGAGGGTCAGACCTCTTCCAGAACTCTCCTCTGTCAGCCCACGTTTGCAGTACTTGAACGGGGGTTCAAGCACCACACCAACAAGGAAACACAGGGCTTCTATTTTAGAGGCTACAGGATCTGAACAGGTTTTTTTAGGGTTTTGGTGTGGGGTTTTGGGGGGGGAATTTGTGCATTGGTTTTTGCTTGTTTTTGTTTAATTTCTAAGGGAATAGACAAATTAGGTAAAAAGATGTTAATTATTACATTGATGTCAAATTGGTCTGCAGCAGAAAGTCTAACTGCTGAACAAATACATACTTTTTTTTGTCTAACTTCTTACAGAAGTTATTTTTTCCATTACACCTGCAAACAAGATTATCATAAATACCAAATAATATAAAATATAGTATCAAACAATACATAGAAACACTAAAAGAGTCAGATTATGGGGGTTTTCTAAATTTACACATCTCCCTTAGACACAAAATGGGTTTTCCTTACTTTAGAGTTGTTATAGCTACTTTAATGTTGCAATACAGTAATATATACTATAGTTGATAAAATTTAGGAACTATCTAGCTAGCTTGATAAATGCTGAAAAACAGGATGAGAATCTCATTTAAGTCAGTGCTATTATGTTTGACAGCAACAAAATGAAAGCTAGCTAAACTTCCTTGTCTTTGAAATAAACACGCTGAACAATAATTTGAACAATAATACAAGAGGAAAATTATCCCACTTTCTTCTACTTCAGTATTTAAATAGTCAAAGACAAAACTTCTCAAAGCCCAACAACTGTAGGTCTACTGCTTGTATATATATGCCTTTTCACAAACTCATGAATATTACCAGGGACTTACAATAAGTACCTCTCTGGGTCCAAAATATTGATTTTAAGTTTAAAAAAATTTTAAAAAGAACACATTAAAAAACCCCTGAAAAAAAACAAAGAAAAAAACCCAACCAAACAACCAAAAGAAACCCCCTTACAAAAACCCAACCAAACAAAAAAGCCCTCAGAAAAACAAGAAACAAACTGCCATGTGATACTTTAAACATATCCCAAGACTGGCTTGAAACTTTATTACTAGCAGGATTGTAATAAATAGTTCTGTTAAGCATGTTCATATATATGAGAATTTAAGTATAATAAGGTTTAGATTTTCTTTAGTGAATAAAACCACATACGAAACATTCAGTTCAACACATTATGTATATTTCTGGTATAATTAAAAGACAACAGCTCTGGGTAAATAATTATATTACATATTTATAACTATTGCAAGAATAGACATGTTTTGCATAATCTTCAAATTTTAAAAACAAGATATACAGTTGAAAGTACTAGAAGAGGACATTCAAATCTTTCAAAAGACTACCCAATCTTTCTTCCAAAAAATAAAAATCAAAACAATGCAAGTTGTTTTCTGGCACTTACTTTCCTCCCACAATCCTTTTCCCCTTCCACACATACAGAGCAGCATCACAACCAATTTGTATGTGTTTCTCCTCTGGAAATGTGTCATGGCAAATAAAAGTGGTTACAAAACTGTATTCCCTCTAAATTAGGAGTTCACCAGACACAAACACATAGCAGTGCTTCATTTTATAATCTTCTTTCCAATGGCAAATCTTATACTAACTAATATGAGCACTGATGCCCCATAAAAAATTTAATCAACCATTTTTTAAAAATCATCTTTTACTAGTTCATAAATTACTCAAATTTAGTCCCATCCCACATGCCTTAATGTTACTATTCCACTGCACTGTTTCTCCAAGTATCTAGTGGGACCTCAATTAAAACTCATAGCTCACATGTCCAGCCTTGTTTTTCCTACAAGTAATGTATCTGTAGGTACATTAACATTCATAAGGATTGAAGCGTAAATACAAAAAGTAACCTTTGTAAACAGTTCTCAGTCATACCAATACAGAATGTTCAGTGAAGCACTCAAGCCACTGCTGTTAGGACAAACAGCCTTATAACTCAAACACGTACTCGTTAGCCAAACATATTCTCCGAAATATGAGAGCTGCCAGCGCAAAGGTCAGCAGGACGATGAGCACGGTTGAGCCCGTGTGGTTGGTGTTGGCTCGGGGCGGCTGTGCCCGGTTGAAGTCGGCGGAAGCCGGGGCCCGTCTCTGGCTCTGCTGCTGCGCACGGCGCTGCCGAGGACTCATCGAGGTGCTGCTGCCGGGCGCAGCCGGAGCATGCTCCTGGCCAGCCGCTGCGCTGCTCTTCTGAGCTTCAGACTGGAAAAGAAAGGTTGAGAGCTGTCAGACAATACAGCAGGTAAGATTAGCAAGACATAAAATCATAAGGACTCAAATGTGCTCTTCAGATAACTGTTAATACACGTCACTAATAATCACAGGATTGTTATAGCTGGTTGTTTTTGTCCATACGCTATCCTGAGTAGAAGTATATTTCAAGCTGAAAATCAGCAGTTCTTATAGACAAGAGAAGGCTGAAGGAAGTCTGTCAAACCATATTTGTGTTAGAGATTTCAAATATCTTTGTCTAGGATTTGCTTTAACTCTTTACTGCTCAAGAAATCTTTAATAATCCTCTGGATAGTTATATCTCTATATAGGAGGATTTGCAATGTCACCTATACTGAGGGGGAAACAAGATGGGGAAGCCAAAAGAAGCGTGGAGAGAGAGAAGTCCAAGAACTGTAATTAAGCAATACCGCAGTGCTTCCTGTGGACAGCTGGGTCCAGAAGTCTATTCTCACCACCACCATTGAAAACAAAACAAAAATCCTAACCACAAACCACCTGATCCCCGCAGGAGTTCCCGAGCACAGCACGCGGGCAGGCACTTACCTATTGCCCTCTACTGGTCAAACTCGGTCTGACATTACAAGTACTAAAAAATACACTTTGGCCAATGATGTTCGGCTCATGAGAATTTTATGCTGAAGAAAACAAGTTTCAATCTTATGAACTAGAAAATATGACATCTGATCTCCCACCAGACTAATTCTGCTTGCAATACTAAAAAGCTCAAACTTCCAACGTTTAATACTAAAAATAGTAATACAGCACAGACATTAGAAATAAACATTTTGACAAGGTTCAGTTTAAAAGTGTTTTAAAAAAAGAAGCTCTGAGAAAAAACTGCAGGTTTTTAAAATTTTTAAGCCTCATTTTCAGTCTTCAGAAAATAAGGTTTTCTGGTATTCCTACTTAAACCAATTTGTAGCTATTTCCCAGAGTTAGCTTTCTCCCCCTTTCTTTCTAAAAGATAATAATAACAGCAGGTAAAACTAGAATTCTGGACATTTTAGATTTTTTTTCAAAGCCTTTTAATGGACACAATATCCATAAACTTAAGCACTGCTTCAGCCATCTACTATACCCATAAAAGATAACCTTTCCACATGACTTAATCTGGAATGCCCTCAACTGCCTATCAGGTTTGACAATCCACAAGACAGTGAATAGCACTTGGTCTTGTGACTCTTCTGTGTGTGGACAAAGAATTCAAAATTTCTACCTAGCCGGTGATTTGCCTCACCAAGGGAAAAGGCCTTCTATTCCTACCTCCTCATTATTAGTATTTCCCACTGTTTATCATTGGCAAGGATTACTTGCCACATTTGACAACTTGCCTGTTTACACTGGCGACTTGCCTAAATAAGCGAAGCAGCTTGGGTAGCTTCTAAGAAAAATGTTTTTAAAAGATACATTTTATCAGCAGAGACACCCAAGAACACCACAAGCAGCCTGTTGTGATTTCCAGTACACTGCAGAAGAAAGTAATTCTGCTTCTCACTTGAAAGTTCCTCATGCCAAGGAAAATAAAGACTTGGGGAAGCCAAATCTTTGAAAAATGAAATTCCTAGATTCATCTACATTCCCATCGTACAGAGGGTGAGAGGGAGAGAAGTGAATTCAGGACACAAGAACTACCAATTCAGTAAGCAATGTTTTTCTTTTTCAAACAGTTTTTAAAGATATAAAAAAGTCTAGAAATATTCCTAATACTTCATCTTACTAACAAAAGTAACTAGCACTGGCTGTCATACACATCTTCTCAATACTGCAAAACTTAAATTTAAAAATAAAGGAGAGAGACCCTGTTCTGAATAGAACAAGCTGTCATACACTGACATGAACAGATCTGTGATTCAAGAGAAATCTCACTGAAAATTTCAAGGCTTTAAGTTATTTTTCTGAGGAAATTATAGATGGACTGTGCCAGCAGCAGACCAAAGGCTTCACCCAAAGCTCAGCTAATTCACCACCTTGGGATTCCCAACATAATCAATGGCTTACAATTACCAGATATGCAAAAGAAAGCTAAGAAAGGAGGGATCCTGATCCGATATAAATTTGGGTCCAGGTGCTACAGTATCTTAAATAATAGAGATAGATAGATAGATAGATAGATAGATAGATAGATAGATAGATAGATAGATAGATAGATATAGATAGATAGATAGATAGATTTTTTTCATTTGTTTGAAGACTTATTTGTTAAGAATCCCAAAAATGGCAGATGGACTGCATTATTTTAAAAAAAGATCGCAATCATCTTGTCTTCAACTTAATGGCAAGTCTTTAAAACTCTTCATAAGGAAACGTTACAAGATTTTTAGACTAACACAACACCTCACATGACAATTTACATTGTTTCTGCCAAACCATAGAAATGTGGATGAGGGCTTAACAGACTAAAAATAGAAATATTCAATAATAGTTACATTATAGCCACCTTTAGCATCTGATCTTTACAGACATTTAATACACATGTGTCATATTATTACACACTATTTATATTACTACATGTCATATTATTTCTGAAGCTTCTGAAACTGTTAGGACTGATAGAAAATTTTGCTCCAAGGACATCTGAACAATTATTTGATGAATAAGCTATTTCAGTAAAACATATTAGAATAACAAAACCTTATATCATCTAAAAAATGCAAGTAAGGAAATTTATATCATGTTCAGTCTACTGAAAAATGGTAGAATTCATTGCATCCTTTATACCTCCAGGCCATTATTTTAAAAATTTTTATCAGAATACTATAAGGATTAAATAACCATCTTAGAAGGGATGTTTTAAAAATACAGCAAATTCAGGAACTCAGAACCATATAAATCCTCTGGGTTACTGAAGCCTCTTTCACTTATACTAATGGTCTGGGGAGAGATGCAGAAATTGGAATAGGTGAAATACTTGTTTGTCTGTACAACTTCCAACTGAAGAAACACCAAAGCTTGACACAGCATGGCTAATGGGTAATTTGAAAAATGTCTATTTTTTAATGAATCAAAGTTGGGCCAAGTACTCTCAATTGTCACAACATTTAAAATGGTTGCTGTAGTACTACAGAACAAAGACATCACTTAACAGAGATAAAGGGTAACACTTTTTACCAATATATCATTCAGAACTTATGATTAAAGGTAAGGGTTTTTATAAATGTTATGCATCAATACACAGCCTCATTTTCTGACAGAAACCTCCTTAATCAGCTCAAGAGTAGCTGGCTTCAGTTACACTGTTTATTTTATCACCTCTCATAATGCTTCATCCAGTCACTATTATCAGTGCAGGTCACTACTATAGGATATTATTTGATAACAGGTGTACTGAGGCTTAATGTATTCCCAGGTTATCAGAAAACAGCCTAACTACAGTTTTTACCTTGTTACTTAATAAAGCTCACAAAACATCAACTTTATTCATTAGCTGTAAGCCCCAAGGTGGGACATCTTTCCATATCAATGCACCAAACGTACTGCTATAGATTTGGTGGAAGTTCAGACACCCATAATCCACACAATCCGTGCAATCAAGGGGGGAAGACAGAAATGCAGCCTACCAGCCTCTGCTGCAGAGTGAGCTGTATGCTTTCCAGCCTCCACTAATGAGTCCCACTATGATCAGAGTGGTACCAAAATTTAGGTGACCACTGGACCCGAGTCCCACCTGAGTGGGACTACAATACATTCCTTCAAAAACATTGTTTTGCTCAGATGGGGAGGAACTCACCTTAATACTAAGGGCAATTACTTTTATCAAGCCAGCTTTCAGCAGCAGTATCTTGCTTGCGCTTTCAAACAAGAATAACGTATCATTACTCTGCCCTGAGTAGACATCAATAGCTACTACAAATAAAATAAAGTACTGTCAGAAGTAGTCTAGTCAGAGGTGTTCTCTGCACTGGGTTCAGACTCCTCAGAAGTACTATGCTGCATAATGCCTTAGGTAGCCTATTGTTTTAGTTTTATTAATGTTAAAGACTGTTCTCTGCAGCTCTGTATCCTTTTAGACGAGTTGCTGTGGCAGCATTTTCCAGAGCAGCATTGTTCCTTTCCTTGTTCTCATGCTGTTGTACTCATTGCCTTGCACCTGGCAAACCTCGATAATATTGTGACAGGCTCTCTTGGGAAGCAGGTCTCACTGGCACGAGCATCAACCCTCTCCTCTCCCCTCCTTCTTCTTCCTTCAAAGTTCAGCTGTTTAAAGGCTGGATGAATGTTGTCTAATAATACAGGCACATAAAACTTAACAGCCAATGTGCAACGTCTGCACCAGTGTTGCACATTCCAGTCATTACTAACAGGACAGTGAATGGGAACAACCACTGCTGGTCTGGCAAAAAAACAAGGGAAGGTGGGGAGGAAGTGAAGTGACCTGGAAGATGTGGTCATGCAGGGAAAGCCCAAAAGTCAAGAGCTCTGAGTGCACCTTCCCCACAGCACAGACAAACACATCCATGCAGCTATTACACAGTAAGTATTTTCAAAGGACAACAATCTGTGAGACTGAAGAACTGAATAACACAATGACAGCCAAAACATAAACAACAGCTTCAAACTGTGTTTTGAAACCTGAAAAACATACGCTTAATGGAAATACTGTAAGACTTGGTCCTTCTTTAGTCAGTGAGGCTTTAATCCTTTCCCTAGGTGAAAGATAACAGAAGGGAGAGCTAATTAAAAGTATCTCTTTTTCTAAGGGAATGAAAAATTCTCTCTTCAGGAATAAGGCCTCACATGGAACAAAGAAATGGACACGAAGTGATGCCATGCCAGAGACCCATTTCAGAGTGCTCTTCACACAAGAATTTAGTTAGCCCTATCCCAGAAAGGACATTACTGTGCTCACAAATATCTTGTATTAACACATTTAAAAAATCTTTGGCCTTTCAAGCAACTTAAAGGTAAAAAAATCATGGAAGAGAGAACTGTTGTGGGAAAGAACAAACTCAACTAAGAAGCAGTTCCATGGTAAAACACAGCCTACAGATTCCTTCACCTTCACCTAGAGGTGACCCCTTCCTTAGCACCTATATACCTTTGTGTCTTTAATGAAGACTGGTTACAACTGTTCTAGGAGCAGAAGGAACACTCCCATTTTTTCTGCATGATTATTTCTAGTATTCACCTCTGTACTGTCTAGAAAGACAAAAGGTCCCATGGTTTCAGCGAGAGACACATTAATCTACTGTATCAGAAGGAATTACACAAGTTAATACAAGAATTCAGCATTGGCCCTACCTCTCCCATTTTTTTCTCTCAAAAGAGTAAACCCAGCAAATTTTCTCAAATAGCTTTTAATTAAGTACACATTTGTAGAGTAAGTGGCAAAAATTTTATCCACAAAGAGAGAATAATTTGTTTTGGTGTTGCCCACATCTAACACAATAAGGCAGAATTAGGTCTTTACACAACAAGAACTCAATAAACGGATTTTACACATGCAAGAAACCCAGCTGAGTAGAAAAGATCTGAGGTTTGCATGGGTACTCTTTCACACCTCTAAGCAGATCAAGGCCCAGAGTGCTCTACTATGAAAAGATTTCTATTACCTTCCACATGAATAAGAACACAAAAATAGCAAGCTCAAATTCCTTAAAACAGTCTTTCCCGTTACACACCTTTCTGCCACTGTGTGGCTATATTCCACTACTGAATGGCTCCAGATAACTCCTAACACTCAAAATGGGACAGCTCAGAAACACAGGTGTTGGTTCAAACTAAAACTAACAATCTTGAATATTAGTTCAATTTCCTATTTATCATGTACAGTTAATCACGTATATGAACATTTTTACATACATTTATATGTTTATATGTTTAAAGGCCTCATTTCCCATAGGGCTGATCTTCTGAAAATTAAATTAATCATTAACTATTAAATCAGTATAATTGATAAAACTAGTTTTCTTTAAAATGTGATTAGTTTAAAAAAAGTCTCCTCAAGAAAATGCCAGCAATGCCTTGGTGAGTTAGATCTTTCTACTATATTAGCCAGGATTTGTAATAAAAATATAATAAAATGGTTTATTAAATCCTGAATGATCTGGAAGAATCCTTAGTGTGGGGGGAAGAAAGTTTGTTATTAGCATGTTTATATTTCTACATAGCTTGAAAACATGTTGCAAACACACAACAGATGTTATTGGACATGTTGTAGGTTTTTTAACCAATCTGC
This sequence comes from Urocynchramus pylzowi, assembly GCA_013397555.1. Lineage (NCBI taxonomy): Eukaryota > Metazoa > Chordata > Aves > Passeriformes > Fringillidae > Urocynchramus > Urocynchramus pylzowi. The sequence goes on along the minus strand of VZRH01002289.1, from coordinate 873,878 downwards.
AGCCCCATCCTCTCTAAAAAAGGCAGCTTAGCTGGGATTTGCCTGCAATTTATCAGTGAATTTAGATTGCATTTGCAACAGTCGTAACAGCAGCTGTTTTGGCCCACCACCAGACCTCAGTCACTTCTGAAACCTTTATGTAAGCTCTTCACCTAGCAGTACTAAAATATAAGTGTCATATTTCAAATGGCAACAATATTTTAGACTTACTTAAGAGGTTATAAAACCCAAGAAGATAGTATTGATTAATATTTAAAAGCTACAGGTTATCACCAAAACATTTTTTTTGCCTCTGGCTAAGAATTCTGTAGAAAAAAACTGTGCTACATTATGCAGATGGTGAATTGCAGTGCTTCAGACACCATAAAGTTTTAATGAACACTTAAAGTAATTAAAGAAAACACTGGGAAGAAGAACTTAAAAGAATATTATTTCTTGTTTTAAGAGAAGAAAGCAAAAGCAGAGCTTTAAAATGATTTAGCATATTATATGCTATCAGATTTTATATAAAAGTATGCAGGAGTTAAAACATAAATATGTGAACTATAAACTTTAATCAGGACTCCAATTAGCTTAAAAGGACCAATTTAAAAATCAGACTATGCCCAATAAAGCTCAAAGATGGACCATACCGTTGCACTTGCTGGATCTGGGAATGCTCTAGCTGCACCATCCTGCTGGGGCTCACGTGAAGCAGCAGAGTGGTTCAGTCCTGATGTGTTTGAGGGTCCAGCATCAGATCTCCGGGATGAATTGACCTCTGCCTACAAGAAGCACATATGTATACTTCACAGACAAGATCAAAATTGCTCCAAAACTATTTGGCTTATCTTGGAATGTGTATTTCATTGTAGAGAATATGAGGCTTACCAAATATAATCAGGTGTGCCAGCTGCATTTCAATGACACAGCAACAAGTTTAAGAAATTTTCATTCTTTAAAAACAAGACTGCAAATGTGCAAACAATGCTTTAAAAATAAATTCTGTTTGCACATAACAAATATAACGTTCAAAAAAAGCACAGCTGTAAAGAGCAAAAAATAAAATTTTAGAAGATCCAGGACATTATGCCAGAATAACACAATTTTTAAAACTTTTGTTTTGCATGTCTTTAAGATAAAGCTGGCCTACTGTTGATACAAGTGAAGTAGCACAGCCTGTTCCCCCACAGGATTAAAGAGCCTCTTGTGAGTGCCAGTGTAATCTGGCTATACTGGTTTTAATATCAAAGTTGCCTCACAGACAGAGTGGGTATATATTCATGACACCACATTGGGTAGTATATGCATACCAGTGTCCAGAATTTAAATTTCAGCACAGAGTAAAAGAAAAAATTCAAGTCTTGCAATACTGCTTTCATACACATTTACAAAATGTCTACTACACATTATTTCCCAGAATTTAGGTTTCATGCTTAGGAAATCTGAGACAAGAGATCAGTAGGGACATGTAGAAGAACACAAACCCCAGTATATATGCCAGCAGTAATCTGTTGGGAATGGAAAAGGATACACCATCATAGTGCTGAACTGGAATACTTTAAAAATTTACACATGTCAAAAAAAAAGAAGTCTTGACCAGATCAATTTTTATCAGTAAGCAAGTCACCTCTCAAGTCTAGTGTCTAGATCCCAATTTATTACAAAGATGACAACTTCAAATCTAGTGACTGTCTTCAAATGCAAACATAGGTAGTGGTGGTAGTAGTAGCAAGAAATACAAACAGTGTATTAGAAAACAACCAGTTACAGTGATAACAAACTGGTAAGATCACAGTATAATAGTCTTTCATGATACTGTTTAGTGTGAGGAAATTAAGTTCTCTGTTTCTTTATACGTATTACTTCAAGAGAACCCAAAAAATACTGCACCAAAGCAATCTGGAGATGGATTTAACATTTGAAAACTTAGAATCTGCTAAGAACACTGCTTTCTCTTTGCACTTGACTATTACGAATTGTAATATTAGACAGGAAAAGTTATGATTCAAATATGGATCATCAACAAAGCAACACAGAATTATGAAACATTTAGACTGGAATGGAACTCCAGATGTCCCTCGTCCAACTCTCTCTAGAGTCATGTCCAGACAAGTTTTGAGCATCTCCAAAGCTGAGGGTTCCAGAGTCTCTCTGGGTAGTCTGCTCCAGCATTTGACAACACTTGGGGCGAATCTTTCTTTCCTCTATCCAATTGCAAGTTCCCCAGAACCTGTAACTACTGATTTTCATACTCTTGCTTCTTTCAAGATGAGCTTACTGTTAGTTCATCTTTACTGTTAATCTCTATAAAGCAGTACCAAATGTGTACTTGGTTTACTTTAGTTTATCAAAGTACTACGTCTACTATCTAGACTGAAGTCAGACTAACATTGAAAAGATGACCAACATATTTAAATACAATAATGAAGGTGAGCAGAGAATTAATTTCACTGCAAAATATGCCTTGTGATGGTAACATGAAGGTAAACCATACTGTTTTACAGTGACACATATGCTGCTAATAATTTTTTTCCCTTTTTTTTAAGCAAAATGGAATTTCTGTTATATAACACCTAAAATGCAGAAAACTATTTGGAAGTCAATATAAAACTGATACAAAATATAATTTACTATTAAAACAGACAGGAACAAAGGCGGATGCTCACAGAAGCAGGAAAACCATAATGAGAAGATGAGTTGGGGATTTTTCCCCCTCTTGAATTTCATATTCTTATCTCAATACCACTTTTTAAAAAGTTACCATCTTGTTTCAAACTGGTAAGAAACACAATAACCCTGAGATCATCTACACATAGTTAGGAAATCACTTATTTAAGGAGGAAGCTAATGCAGAGGTTGCTAGTATGTTTGCTAGTAGAGAGACTCTCTCAAATTATACACTCAATCAGCAATCTGATGTTAAATCTTATCCTATAAATTGACATGAAATGTATCCATATGATTAAAAACTTCTTTATTGTCTGCTAGTAATTAATACTATTAGTTTATTACAAACACATCAATTGAGCACCTCCACCTAACAACAAACAGATAAGAAAGTCAAGCAAAGCAGAGAAGCAGGAAGCTTAAAACACCCCAACCCCTAAAATTTGATTTGAGAAGGGAAAAAAGGTGCAACCAGAGGACAGAACTGATTAACCTTGTAAAAAAAAAAATGAACCCACAATGGATGGTAAAAGGCTGTAGAAACCGAAGGCTTTTGTTCATTTTTTTTCCTGACAAGTGCTTGTTCTTAGGAAGTGGTGCCAAGTATATAGATAGATGGAAAGCACCTGTATTTTTTAAAGACTGATATCTCTAAGCCTTTAATTTTAAAACTGAAAAAGGTATGAAATGTAAGTTATGAGTTCTTTTTCACAAAAGAAAAAGTCAAATAAAACCAAACTCTGATATTTTTAAAATTTCTTTAATGAAGATTAGCAGTTCTTGAGTAAAAATTAATCCTACAACTTTAAACCCTTATATATTGTAAAAAAAAAAAAACAGGAAAAGGCAAGCCATTGTTTCTCCAAGTAGCTCAGCTTTAAAACTCTGTCCCTGTTTTTCTCATCTCTGTAAAATATCTGAAGATGTTTTTATCGTAAGTGCTATAGCACAGGAATATGCATGTCCTGCAAAACTGGCAGGAATGCTCAGAAGACAATCTTTACTTTTATAGCACACACAAAAAAAGTAAAAAGTAGCCTTTAAAAAGTAAGCCTATTAAAAAGAAGAACATGGGTGATAAAAGGGGACATATTGGTAGCCCTGACCTTAGTGAGGATGCGATCTGCACTAATGCCACATTGTCATAATGTAACTGTAGTTCCCTGCCCTCATGCACAGTAGTCTTCCTTAGTGGCCGATTTAAGAGTTTAGTGGAAAACCCAGTGAAAAACAACACTGTGCATGCAAGACATGCAATTCTCTAAGGAATGTATTTGTCTAAACAAACCTTGCTTTCACTGAAACACAAGCTAGAGAAATCATTTTTCGGTCACAGCAACTTCCATACCAGAGTTCAACTTTCAGTATCTTCAGATAGTAGCAGAGTAGTTCAAAAGAATTTGCAACCATTTTTCAGTAGTAATATGTTTTATTCCTTCCATAAGCCAAAAGGAAAAAAAATCACAAAGGTAAAAAATTTAGGTTAGCTTTGTCCAAACTTTCATCACACTTTTATGATAAGACTAATTCTGGAGAATTTAATCAAGTTATTAGTGTTGGAAAATGTGGAAATAAAATCGACATAGGCAGTTTTTACCACAGTAGTCACCCCTAAGATTAAAACTAATCAATCAATGTTTGAGCTGTACAACTTATTAATTGGCAAATTTCAAGAGATCCATTCTTATTTTCTCTTTCAGACTGTACTGAGAAAACAGGCTTCTACATAGCAATTGAAGAAGGTTTTCTGAAATGATGAATGTTTCTGTGATGTAAAAGTTTTTCCTCAGTATTTTTTTTTCTAATTCTATACATGAGAGATAAAAGTTTCAACAGTGACTTTACCTTGAAGCTAATTTGTCTGGCAAGTTCTTTAGCCTCCTTGTCTGCCTGGCTTGACACGCTTCCGGATGTCAGTGGTAAGAGGGCTGTCTTCATAGATGTGCCACACATTTCACAACAGAAGTCTTGTGACCTGCCCACAAATGACATAGCTCAGAATAGCATGTTCTCAGTGTTCCTGTGTGCTTGTTTAAATAAACTATTTGCAGAACAATCCACAGAGAGACAAGTGGTGGCATGGCCAGTAACGCAGAAGTACTTCCCACTGCCTCAAATCCCACTATCTTGAAAAAATGTGTTGAGAATTGTCTGTATTACTAACACAAATTCTCTCATGTCATTTAGGAAAGTATTAACAACTGAATTAAATACCACTATTATTTATACTTTATTAATAATTTCTTACAATTAAAATACTTATATCTGCAGCAAATAAAAATTATAAAGATTTAACTATTATTAAAAATGTTATACAGGACATAGATTGGAGCTTGCACCTCCAATCCAGGAATTTCAGCTTCTTGGAGAACATAATCTTCCCATATCATCTCTCTATAGGGCACACTGCAAGTGGCTCTCCAGGCCAGTGAGGAACCACAGAGACTTGACAAGTATCAAGACCAGCCTACCCCACTGACTCACTCCTGTTACTGAATGCTACTCAAAAGAGCCTGGCTCTGCCTTTTTTATAACTTCCTTTCAGATAACTGTACACATGAATGATCCCCTGAACCTTCTCTTCTCCAGGCTGAGCACTTCCAGCTCTTTTACTATCTCCATGGATGAACCATGTTCCAGCCCCTCAATCACCTTTGTGGCACTACACTGAATTTGCTCCAGAACATCCTTATCTTTCTTGTACTCTGACCTGGTCACAGCCCCACCTGAACCCAGCACTCCTGATGTCTCACCAGTGCTGAGCACTGAAGGAGGATCACTTCCCTTGACCTGCTGGCAATGCTCCTCCTCGTGCAACCCAGGACACCATCAGCCTGCTTTGCTGCAAGGGCACCCTGCTACCTCAGGATCAGCATGGTCACCACCAGAATCTTCCCTTCCAAGGTCCCTTCTAGTCAGCTACAGTCAGCTGATGTTATTCCTCTCCAGGGGCAGGACTTTTCTCTGACATTCCTCCAGCCCACTGAGGCTCCTCTGGACGGCAGTACAACTTTCTGATGTATCAGCCACTCCCCCCAGCTTTGTATCACCAGCAAACTTGCTGACGGTGCACCCTGTCCCATTATCCAGGTCATTAATGACACTGAATAGCACTGGCCCCAGTACTGACACCAGGAATACACCAATAGTGACCAGCCTGCAGCTGGATTTTGTGTTGCTTATCACAATCCTTTGAGCCAGGCAGCTCAGCCAGTTCTTAATCTACCTTACTGTCCCCAGCTACCTAGGCTGTACTTCGTGACTGAGGATAAGGGAAAGGACACCAAAAGCCTTGCTGGAAGTCCCTATAAACAACATCCACTGCCTTCCCTTTGTCCACTAAGCTAATAATTTCATCATAGTCAGAAACCTAATCTTAAGTTAACTTCCTAAAGATCATTTAGAAGAAGCTGCTTCAGAATTTTGAAATCATTTCATTATTACTTCAAGACAATGAAGTAATAATGAAGTAATAAATTATTACATCATTATTTTGGTTGTTTTCTTCCCCACTTATTACCAATTCCATCATACCCACTTTCTCTCCATGCTGCAATTAGTACTGTATCACAATGTTAATCTCCAAGTCTGAATTTCAGACAAACCTCTAATATGACCACACTATGCTGGAAGGAACAGAGTGCTCTCAAAATACGTTGTTTGACAGCAAGTTCCAAGTTTGCACAGTTTAATTAACCCAGTGAAGTCAGAAGATTTCTGTTTAAGCTTCTAACCACCAGAACTTCATTGTCCTCCCAGCCCAAAAACTTAACCGGGTGTTTAGACAAGAAGCTACCCCTTAAGTGAAATCCCTCTCTCTTACAATGCATCCAGAATATTCAGAGAAAAATGCATCCAGAATATTCAGAGAAAAAAGCAACTACACATACAGGGCATCAAACTTGTTTTATTTGGAATAAATGCAAGAGAATAGACTGAAGTAGCTTATTTTCTATTCAATGCATTACATAAAAGTGAGTGAATGTAAATGTACCTACAATAACAAACTTAGCACTTACTTCTTTGCAAGAGCTCTTCTTTCTTCTGGTGTGTAATCTAGAGATCCTATTGCTCCTTCACCTTTGGTTGGCATAAATCCAATGATGGCTAGTAAAGCTGTTCTTACTAAAATGGGAAAACAGAGATATAAACAAGGTGGCAGAAACAACAGTTATGTAATCTCATTCCACACTCAGAAAAGTTGCATTTCTGACTGCAAAACTTCATTCTGCCAAATCTGAATTTCCTACAAGCAGCAGTGGTGTGGTTTGTTTGGTTTTTTTTTTTTTTTTTTTTGTACACGGCAAGGCTTTCTTAATTTTAACACCACATTGTAAACAAAGAAAAGGCCAACAGAGAAGAGGAAAATCAACTGTCACAAAAATGTTGCATTAAGGTGACTGTTCCAGACTTTAAAAACGATGAAAAAAGGTAAAGCAGAACTAACATGTAAAAAGGTGGTCAGGGGGAGAAGGGGAGCAGGGGGAGAGGAAAAAGAAAAGAAGGTTCACAGGGAATTATTCTTTTTGCATCTGTTTTCTATTAGACATGAATTCTGCAATTTAGTGTACACATGCTCAGAGTTTTTCTTTTTTGCAAAGTATTGCAGAATTTGTTACTTTTACGTTATCATAATAGGGGAAGGAGCTCACTTAAAATATTAATAACTCCTTGTAACAGAATGGTCATAGAAGCATCTCTTTTAACAACATCTGTACTTGGACTTTGTTTTACAGAAGTAATAAAATTTAAGAATTCAAGACACTTTGCTAATAGATTTGGTAAATAAATATGACATCAAAATAAGTACTACAGAAAAGAGACAGCATTTATACAACTACTTAGAAACACAGTATTTTATTCCTTAAAAAAACATTAGAGACTTAACAGAAGTTGAAGAGTGGTCTGCTGGAAAACTCCTAAGAGCTTACTAACATATTTTAAAAGTGAAAATGATACAGAAATAATCTATATACTGTACTCAGCAAAACAAAAATTACTTGAACATAAGAATATTGCCTTAGATGAACTGTGCCAGCTCTCAATTTCTGTAATAGCAGTATTTTTAAAAATAAAGATAGAGAAGATTCAGTTATTCTGAACTCAGACCACATTATCTTCCTCTTGAGTGCTCAGAACCATATCATTAGAATTGAAAACTCACTTCTATTATTATTCAAGCTGGCTTAGTGATCATGCAAAACCAGGGTAAAGTAACAGGATTTATTTTCATAAGAAAAATTTTAAAACACACAAAGAATATTCTAAGTAGTCTGAGAATTCTTAATGCTTATGTATCCAAGTAAAGAAGAGCTTACCATCACCCCTTAGTCTCTCAACTCTTGCATTTACTTATTATGATTTCCAAATCATTCAATTTCATTTTTTATGACCTTACATTTGACAAATTCTCCCCAATACACCCCCAAAATCTGTCTCCTTCTCCATTATAAACATTCTTCATGAGATTTTCTTTAGTTTAAAGAACAAGTTGTTTGATGGGGGTAAGATTTTTCAAGGAATTGTTACTTACTACTCCACGAAGGTTGCCATGTTTCAGGATGATGCCCAGAGATGCTTAAACAAATTTTCTTCCCCACTTCAAACCTGCCATTTGCCTTCAAAGGAAGGAGGAGGATACAATAAAGCATGCTAGAAGTTAACTTTTGAGTTTTTGTAAATTCATAAAAATCACGATCAGAAGAATTCCATACGCAAACAATATGTGACAATTATACTACTGCCAACACCATCAGCATTCAGCTTGCTGAAAACAGAACTCTGTCATCTGAGTCTATCAATGCATGAAGAAAACCTTCTACAAAACTATGCACAAAGGAAGGCCTCTGCCCCAAACTACAGGTCTGCCTTCCTACATCTGAGGAATGTATTCAACAGAAACCAAGAGGGCCCATGGAGAGAACAGAAGGCTGGACAATCACATCCGCAATGTGATTGCTCCTGGAGGATAAAGCATTTATTAGGCATAAAGCTTCATGCAATTAAGAGATTACCAAAACAATCTTGGAAGACTGTGGATCTTCAATTATACTATACTGTGCCACCTTTCTTACAAAAATAACATCATGTTAAATGCCAAGAATATCTCTCTCTCTCTCTACCTATGATAAAATTGATAACATAAAAAGGAAAAACTAGTAAGCATGCTTACTTACCGTCAGCAAAATAATGCTGGGTGGTTTCATGGGATATTCAGGTGGTAGCACTATTCGTCCATGATAAATCCCTCCATCAAAATCTGAATCTGGAGGGCCTCTAACAGTGAAATGCCATTCAAAAAGATTATCCTAAAAATGCCCCCATCGATGGAAGAAGGGGGAAAAAAAAAAGTGTTTGTCAGAGAAATAGACAACTCAACACCATTTTCTTGAACAAGGACAGGCTGAAGAAACAGTACACAGGCAGAAGTTTTAAGAAACCAAAATCAAATGGAGAGTTAAGAGAACGCAGCACTAAAGCATTGTAGGCTTCTGGTAATTTCCTTGCGCAATAATTCACCTAAACCCTCAAATGCATTATCCAAATTCTTTATGCTAGCTGTATAAATTATGACAAGAGTTTTACTACCCAACAGATGGAAAACAGAGTCAATTAAGAGTAAGACCCAAAATCTTTAGATTTTTGCCTCAGTGAATAATTTCTGGAGAACCAAGGGGAGACCTACACCAAGGAAGAACACTAATGACAGCTTTCCCAAAGCTCCTTCCATGCCCAGGTCAACACAGAGATTTGACTCACATCCCAGAGAACTCCTATTCTCCCCCCTCCAATAACAAGTTTTGAAACAGGTACTGTGCCTTATTGCACAACTTTGAAAGGTACACTTTGAAATGTACAGTTTTATCGTCATTGGACATATCAATAACTTCTCTTTAAACATTATTTCTTTGGGGTTTTGAGCTGGGATTTGTGTATCAGAACTTGTGCTGCCAACAACCTCCTAAATATTTACAAGCAGAACAACTCCTACTGTTAGGACAGGAGCCCAAACGAGGCTTGCTGTCAGTGAATGAGATCCCTCAGCTAATGCTAAACACTGCTATTACAGCATTGGGACAGCCCACCTAGTTGCAGTTTTTCAAGTCTAGGAGATAACTGCCAAGATTTCCGGCACTTCCTTTCATCTGCCACTATTCTCCTCCCAGTGAGACACTGTTCTAATCCAGAAATAAGATCTTCATGTAGGTTACACATAATAGCAAGAATTAAAGCTCTCATTTTACCACAGGAAGGAGGAGCAAGCTACAGCTAAAAACCAATAGAAAATAAGGAGTATTTTATAGCACCTAGGAACATGCATTATTATGTGAGCATGTCAAGTGTGTTATGCATTTCTGCAAACAGCTAAAAATCAAACCTCCCAACTGGATACCACAGAACACTGCTTTTTCTAATTAACCCAGTGAAGTCAGAAGATTTCTGTTTAAGCTTCTAACCACCAGAACTTCATTGTCCTCCCAGCCCAAAAACTTAACCGGGTGTTTAGACAAGAAGCTACCCCTTAAGTGAAATCCCTCTCTCTTACAATACCTCCAGAATTGTACACATTTGTGTTTTTCAGAGGTTTTCTTAAATGCAAAACAGCAATCCTCAGAGATCATGTTAGGTTAAGTGCAAGTGCTTCAGTGAACAACTCAGTAACTGCACCAGATGTCAGGTTTGGGTACAAAAAGCTTGATTTAAACATTAAGTATTCTCATAGTCTTGGGAAGGCAATGGGGTAATAAACACACCCATGCTATAAAACTACTCAGGTGCAATGTAAAACTATTATTAAGTACTTTCACCAATACCTTGAACTACAAGACCAGTGAAGTTGAGTTCTGCTGCTACTTTCCATCACAGGGGAAAAAATCGGTTTGCTATCATTTAAATATGTACATTTAAAATATATATGCATTTTAGAGAAGTATATATTAATAAAACTGACTAATTACAAGCTCTTGCAAACATACAGAGAAACAAACCTCCAAAGGCTGTGCATGATAATGATCTGTAGGATCCTTCAGTTCTGCAGCCTCTTTCATCAAACGTTTGACAGCTGAAAAAAAAAGAAAGCGTAAGACATGAAAATGAAGAAAATTACTTAATATGCATTGCATAGAAAAATACATAAAACATTTCTTGAAGAACTCTTTTCAGCTAACTAATCTTCTCCAGCAGATTCCAGCTTCTTCACTGGAGTTCATAATTCAAGATACTGTATAATTACTTATGATGAATAAACCTTAAATGGGTTATTCAAGCATAAAGTTATGAAAAATACATGCATGATCACAGAGATTCTCAACACTGAACACTGCGACTAAAGTAGTTTTATATTAATAATTGCACCAGACAGAAGGAAAAACATACGTATCATTAACAGGGTTTCAGACTACAAGATTTACAAGGCTAACAACCTCAATATTTTACAATACAGGACATCATGTGCATCTTTAACAACTGCTGAAAAGCTTTATCCTGACACCTCCCATGACAATTACATGACTACTACTTTAGTTGATCAAAGGGAGGTCACAGTAATATTTGAGAGATCAACATATCACCAGTAAGAGGAGATGAATGTTTGTATTAGATTTGAAAACACATATGCCCAGCCTGAAAAATTTACCCAGGGCCTCTGCAGTTGGAACCTGCCACTGAGTGTGAACACCCAGGTATTCTTCTATCATGACTTCAGGATACTCATTAGTAACCTTCTCCAACCTTCCACTTCAGAAATACCAGCATCATCTGTATTTTCTGCATCTCCTTCTTGTGCCCTCTTTTGCAAGCTCTGTTACATCACTTATACTTCAGGTGCCCTCATGTGCACCATACATTAATAAAAAACTCTGACCTCCCCACAGAGGGATTTTCCTTCCTATCTTCTGTGAAAAGTTCTTTTCCTCCTTCGCACTTTTGGACAGCTATAAACAATGGCTCAAAGTTTGAGAATTTCACTTCTTACAACCCAAACAGAAAACTGATTACATGGAAATTTGTTGCTGCCAGTTACCTTAGTTATGCTGCTGCCAAAGGGAGGTGTCAATTAAACACCCTACAGATCCCACCAGGTCACATCACAGCTAGCAGTATTCAAGCTCAGCTGAGTAACAGTTTGTCTCTTTCATCTTCATTAAGGTTTACCAGTTCATTAGAGAGGAATGTAAGAAAACCAGTCTGGACCAGAAAAGGCTGTGGACCCATCATTGCTTCCCAGCCAACAAGGCTGGACATTTGCCTTCAGAAGAAGAGTGGCATGCACCAGGATGAGCTAATTCAGGAGTGAACACCCCATGAAGCAAAACGGTGACCATGAGAAAACTGAAAATGTACGTAACAAAACTTAATAAAGACAGAGCAGGCATGGACAAGGCAGACAACTGTTACTGAGATTTCCCAGCTGAGAGACCATGACAGAAAAGAAATACATTCCCTCATAACAGCATCATGTGGAGTCACCACATTCACCAAGGGAAAGCTACTAGAGCGTAATACTATTCCACTCCTGGGGCATGAAACATAGCAAAATCTAATTTAGCTCTCCTATATTATAGAGATAATTTTTCAGTATTAAGCAACGCAAGACATCTTAAAAATCCATCAGATTTCTAACTTCAGCCTTCCAATACCTGAAGAGAGCCTACAAGAAAGATGGAAGAGGGACTTCTATAAGAACATGTAGCAACAAGACAGGGAATGGATTCAAACTGAAAGAGAGTAGATTTAAATTCTTCCTAATATATAATCTATTTCCTGAGAGGATGGTGAGGTGCTGGAACAAGTTATCCAGTGAAGCTGTGGATGCCCCATCCCTGGCAGTGTTCCAGGCCAGGCTGGACGGAGCTCTGAGCAACTTGGTGTAGTGAAAGGTGTCCCTGCCCATGGCACGGGGGGTGGAAGTAAGTGATTTTTAAGGTGCCTTCCAACCCAAGCCTTTCTATTATTCCATGATTCTAAGCAGCACATGTGTATGCAGAAGGCTGAGAGCTGGGGTTGCTCAGCCTGAAGAAAAGGCTCTGGGGAGACTTTACTGTGACCTTTCAATAACTAGAAGATGCTTATAAGAAAGAAGTAATTTTTTACCACAGCCTGTAGTGACAAGACAAGAGGGAATGGTTTTAAACTCAAAGAGAGTAGGTTTAGATTGGACATACAGAAGGATTCTCTACAGTGAGGGCAATGAGACACTGGAACAAGTTGCCCAGAGAAGTTGTGGAGGCCTCATCCCTGGAAGCCTTGAAGGTCAAGTTGGACAGAGCTTTGAGCTGTGGTCCAGCAGAAGGTGTCCCTGCCTGAGGCAGGGAGGCTGAACCAGATGACCTCTAAAGATCCCGGCCAACCCAAACCATTTTGTGCCTCTCCTCTCACATTGCTGAAAAATACCGAGAGGCTGCAAAGAAAATCCTGGCGTGGTAAAGGTTAATTCTGAGAACATGTGATCCTGTGAAGAAAGCACAAAATGTGTTTCTTCTATAAGCACTGCTGCAGAATTCATGAAACAGTTCTTCCTTTGGCTACCAAAAACTGCAGTGGAAGGAACAAGCATAATTCACAAAGTCTGCCTGCAATAAGTCATGGTATTTCAACCCGCTTAAGTCATACTGAGTCACTGAGTAAACATTTGGCAATGGCAATTCTGAAAAATCAGAACGGTTTGGACCCATTTGAAATAAAGAATTGCAGACTGTCAATAAAGTCAAAGAGTATCACTAATTCAGCCAAAAAAAAAAAAAAAAGTCGAGACACTGAATTTGTCTGAGACAGGTTTTAGAGACAAAGTAGAGAATAAAATAATCAAGTTAAATTTTAATGTGACATAACTGTCAGCATGAAAAATAACCACACTTGCACTCAGGAACACTTTATCAATGTTCATCAAAATTAAATCCTGGGGAAATTAAGTTTCTGGGCTAGAGATTACAGGAGAGTTCCCACCAAGCAGGAGGTGTGGGAGCTCTCTACTGCTCTGTGGAGGAAAGACAGAATACTAAAGGTCAGAGGCTCCACCTGACAATCTGCCTCTTGTGTTACACTGAACAAAATTTTCTGAAAAGCCAAGTAAGGATATTAAAAATCTAAGAATCAAGTTTAAAGCCACCAGCTTGCTTTAGGATTGAGTGGTGGTGGAATAACAATTAATGAACAAAATTTATACAATATACACATATGTGATTCAAAGATTTATTTCTGCCAAAACCCATGTCCAGTCAAATTCTACTCTCATCATCCTTTACTTCAAGCTACCCTGAAATTTCAGTTCACACAACTGCTTCTTTCGAATATATCTGCAGGTCACATTCAAGTAGTCCTGCTATGTGCCCAACCAGACAAGTCTGTACCTAGTGGCTGGGGAAACCTTCTGGACACAGAAAACGCAAGTGATCAGTCTTTGTAAATGTCAGTGCAACTGCTTAAAGGAATGACAAGATTTGAACATTGGTGTTGTTTTCTTAGTAAATCATTATGTCTTTTCTTAAAAAAAAAAAAAAAAAGTGGTTGTGCGTGACAGTATCTTCCTCAAATATACAGCAACCTTTTCATTCTGAAATGAATTCCCAAACTTCAGTTTGAAATTTCAGTTCCACTGTTTGAAAAAGAAAGTACATAATGAACAGATAAATAATGTAATCCAGAATAGCTGGCATAAAGCTAGAGATCTCTCAATCTTCCAAGTTGATTTATCTAAGCTGGGAAAAGAAGAATAAAACAACCTGACAGCTTTTATTGCTTTGGCAAATGTTTCCTACCTTCTTATTTATGGCTGCTATTATTATTCTTTTTTACTTTAAGCAAGATTTAGAGGTCTACTCAGAAGAAATACAGAAGTCGTAACTTTTTCCCTATGGCTCTGCTAACCAAAACAACACAAGTAAGGATGCAATTTATTTATTGAATAGAGGTTTTACAATGAAAGTAAAACTCCCATAAAACCCTTCATCTCAAAGAAACTTTTATAACTACTCAATCCACTTAAGTGATTAGTAAAACACAAGACATCTTTGTTATGTGTTTTCCTATTAATAAGGCTACTACCTACAATTAGGAAAAATATTACACATTAAAAAAATTTTTAAAAATGAAATCACATAAACAGTTTGAGACAAGCATCAAGTCCCTCCAATCACATGGATGTGTCATGGATGACATTTTAGGAAGGTCTTCTTAAATCCATCTAGCTTTGTTTTCTTCCCCCCTCCACTCTATACCCAACCACTGAGCCAAGAGTACCTGACCCACAGCTGGTGTAACCATCAAGTGACTTCAGAGGTCACAGTGCAGAGTGTCACCTGCTGAATCACCAGTCCCCACAGCAGCCCAAAGCACTTGGGAACCCAAACTGCATTAACATTTAAAAGAAAAGCTCATTTACTAAAGGTAATGCTTAAATTTCTTGTAAGGGGAAAAATAACAGTGAATCACACTGTCGGTAGCTCCACTGCACATCATTAAAAAAACCCATCAGGATTAAGTTTATGTATAGCATATCTAGGATTTATCGTAAAATGACAGCACTTGATGAGCTTTGACATTTTAAGTTTGAAAAAGCCCCATTTGAAGTGATGTGGTCACTGACACATGTAAGAAAACATATTTAAAGCAAAGAGTAACAGTAGCTCTTTGATATGGAAAATGGTATTTTTTCAATGGTATTTTTTTGCTGTACTCTCTAGAGAATGGTTTATTAAATCTAAACATACAGCAACTCTAACAGGTTCACAGCAACCTGCACAGTGTCACTAGGACCTGTGTGTCACCTTGTGGATGTGATTCTCCTGGACAGCTTAGAACCTGTGAATGATGTGTGATCATTTGTGTAATAGAAATAAATCCAAAACACAGCACTGAACCAGCTACTAGGAAAAAATTTAACTCCATCCCAGTCAAGAGCAGGACATTCCTCTGGCTGTTCCTTTGACTTCTGCTACGAAACAAATGTAAACACCATTTGCCAAGAAACAGGCCAACTGCTTTCAATCCTCAGGGTCTCAGATACATCCTTTCTCAAGACACATAAGCCTTCTGAATAGCTGCTTTACATTTTCACAGCCTCATGTACATTCTTTCATATGATCAACAAGCCTCTTGTACTCATATAAAGTATTAACAACTATTAAAAAAGCATAAAAAACTTTTAATTAGTCTTCTCTTGCTTTCGTCTCACCCTCAGAAACAGGAGACCTTTAGTCTTCATTTCCCTCAGGGCTGCAGGAAGTACAGTACTTTTCTTGTAATTGCAATTGAAAACAACTGTTCAGTCAACACAAAGGGAAGTAAAACTTACAAAATCCAAGGCGCTTGTTGAACAGCTAAGATCAAACAATGTCTTCAGCCTTAATACATTTTTAACATCTGTTCAACTTTTTTATTTTTAAACAATCTATCCTTATTTCATACACAGAAGGTACTAAGCAGCACAACAGCTACTGGCTATTTCCTATTAGCTCTGTTTAGTTACCAGAGAACTGATGCATACTTGCTGGCACGGATCACTTGTACAAAATATGCAGTGGAGAAAGAAGTACAGTTTGTAGGAAAAACAACAATCATATTGAAGATGACAGCTGAGAGGATCACAATCTCAGCATTGTTATGTTCCCTATGCATAGGGATCCCAAAGCAGTGCCCCTGGGCAACAAATGCAGGACAGCGTGCAGCGCCTCCCTCCATGTGCTCTCCCTAGGCCTCCAGTGCCCTCACTAATCAAATTCTGGATGAGGTGGTCTGCTGAAAGCAAAACAAACTAAAAAGCATGGTTGTTTGTGGGCTTTGTGTGAGGCACTGTAAGTAGTTGTTCATAATTCTTCAAATGTCTGTGCTAATACCCACTCAGATGTCTGGTCACAGCCTACACAAAAGTGAGACATTGTCACTACAAGAGCAATGACTACAAGATTCGGTGTCTGATCTTACAGCAGGCTAAGGGTCACAGCTCTTGGGGGAAAAAAAAAAGTAAAGAGATTATTCCAAGTAGCTGTCTTATAAATTTCAGAAAATAGGGATGTTCCTGAGGCATGAAGAGGATGAAGTCTGTACTTTAGTCAGCTGAGCTTTAATATTGATGGGAGAGGTTTATCAGCCATGTGGTAGCAGGCTGATATACATTGACTAATCCATTTTGAAATCCTAAGACAGAAAATAGCTTGCCCTTTTACAACTGCCAAAAATACACACAAAAATATGAAGCAACAGCTTACAAGGCTTTGACTTATTGAAGCAATACAAAGAAACCTGAAGTGTAGAGTGTGAAATTTCATCCCTGCCAAAATTAATGGTCTTTTGGGGAAGAAATAAAAAAGAAACTCAAGTTCATAGGCAGTGTGAGAAGACAGCATCAGGTGAATGCTCCCAAGGCTCCTTGCTCTTACAGAGGGCAAGTGACAGGAGCTGCTTTGCCATCCCAGACCTGCACTGGCCATAGCCTGTACCTATGGCAAACCGAGACAGGCCAGAGCTGCGCTGCCTCTCATCGACAGAGACGTGGTGTGCAGGGCAACAACTTGCTTTGTGTTGTGGAGAGTTACCATCCTTCTGATATGTTGGGATGAACTAACTGGCTGTAGAAACAGGGATAAGGAAGAAGATTAACACATTGCCTAGGAGCAATCAGCAGCAGGACAAAGATGTGTAGTAATACTGCTCTTTTGTGGTCTGCTTGAGAGCACACAAAGTATGGCAAAGGAGAACCTAACTGATCCCCACTCATCAATCTGGTCCAGCACACCCACAGAAGAGGCATCCAGGTATTAACCACAGATGAACTTCAGCTCCTTCACAAATCTATAGCAGAATTTGGCTTAAAATAAAGATCAATAAAGGCACATGTTTCTTTTAACAATATTTTCCTATTTAAAATGTATTTTCATCTACAACATTACATTAAAGCAACTTATACTAAAAGAGTTAGTAGGATTTGCCCTTTTAAAATCTACTAAGCAGATGAAGTCACTGCAGTTTGCTCAAGTCCAAAAGCAGATTTCAACAGCAGAAGCCTCTTGTACAGGTGTAGGATTGATCCCATACAGGTACAAAACGATTACTTTTCCCACTCTGCCTCAAGATAGCACATTCCAAATCCCTAAAGCTGACCTAAAGGCTAGCAGCTTGCTTCTTCCTCTATTAAAAGCAAAGCAACAACAGGCACAAGGACAGCTACTTGTTCTAAAGCCCTAGAGGGCTCAGTTACCAAAGTAATTCCTTCAGTCCACAGTTGACACAACCCCTTGAAATAGAAAATGTGGTGGACTTCTTTTTATGTATTTTAGTGCCTTTACATTAATTGAAACCACCTTAATATTAGAATATTCTACATTTCCACAGTAAGCCTTCAGTCAAATGGCAAGAATAAGATAACACCACTAAAGTGCACAGGTAACTGGAATAAGATAGGGATTTGTAAAACATACACAGAAATATTAAGTAATTGTATTTGCTCATCTACCTGGTTAGCAAGTAAAGTGCCAGACTAAAGCACTGGCTATACATAATTACTGTCAACTCATTTTAATGTGCAACTGTTAAAGAAACAATATTTATTTAAAATATTTGTTTATATTTATTCAACACCTTTCTGCCCATCTGTTCAGTGAACAATTTCACAAATATTGACTATTGAAATCAATGTTTTAAGTCATTATAGAAATTCTAAAAGTTATTTATATAATTTACAAACTTTCACTATCTATATGGAAAGAAATAGTTTCATAAATTAATATGTAATCAAACATGTTTAATTTGAAAAAATAATATTAAACCATTGTATGAATTATTTATCTTTGCCACATAAAGTTCATTTTGCTATGGAACAGCTGGTTCCAGCTGGTTTTCAGCACCAACAGGTGCTGAAAATCAATTCCAGTAAAGGTAATTTTCTCTTGACTACGGGCGGACAAGTAAAGGGGAAGAACATTTCTAAATTAAGCCACAAATATTTGTCCTCTCCACCCAGATCCCAGGTGCTTGTCATACAGAACACCACCACTGTTTCCCATGACGTGGCGAACCACAACCAGCGAGCATGTTTGCGTGGCCTTCTAAATTCACATATGCCACACATCCTGCATATCTCCCCAAGAAAAAAAATATTCCTTCCTGATATTTTAAATGACAAGTTCATCATTTGCTTAGTGATCCTTCTTATCTTTCACTTATGCAACTTGGGTGTGAGGGTAAGGGACATAATTTACAATAGACACATCATCTGCATGAGGTCTGTTTGTAAACAAGCGGGTCACTGACATTTGTAAGGTACAAGTCATCATAACATTCAGTTTCATCCCCACCTCTCATGCTGGTAACAGGACGGTATGATCAAAAAATAACGCCACTATTCATCACAATAACATGAAGCTGATAATGCCTACTTCTCAACAGCGGGTTAGGGGAAAGCAGGGGCAGGACAGCAACCCACACAGAAACCCTCCCAGCCCTTCCAAGCTGCGGAAGAGGTTTTAGTCCGGCAGTGTCAGCCAGGCCTCCGGCTGTGCAAGCAGCTCCCAGGAGGTGAAGCCCTGGCACAGCCGGTCAGAGGCCGCTGCTCCAACACAGCCATGCGGGGAGACATGGCCTGCCCACTCTTTGCTTCCTAGCAAGCAAAACCTTCCCTTCTAGCGCTGTTTTCTCCACATCTCTTGAGGCATCTCTCTCACTGCAAGAATTCAAAAGAAAGCCCAGGACTTATAGGCATGAATTTTAACATGCAAACATGTCAAACCAAACATGTGAACAAACACAGACTCGCAAGTAAATAGAGCCTCTACAGCAACACTTCTGCAAAGCAAACTGACGCCACACAGGCCAAGTTACCCTTGGCAAGCCGTCCCCTCACACGCACCTATTCAGAGAGCAGGCGATGCCCGGGGGAACAGGGCACGGCCACCTGACTAAACGTTCAAAGGTACCTTTCCACCAAAACGCGTGGGCACACAGACACGTACACAGACCTGGCAGTCACGGTGTTTTGAACGAATTACAGCTCGGAGGAAGGTTTCAACGCCATCGCACTGCGAAGGCGAACCGAACCCGGCCGGCCTCTACCTAAACGCCGCCACCGCCCCGGCGCAGGGAACCCGCCGCCACCGCCGCGGCCCCCGGCCCTCCGCCCCGCCGCGGCCCCG
>VZRH01002289.1:823270-854002 GCA_013397555.1 Urocynchramus pylzowi | reverse complement strand
GCCCCGCCGTGACCGCTGGGGGAGGCACCTGCCGCGCCGGCACCGCCCCGGGCCCGGCCCCGGAACAGCAGCCGGGAGCCGCCGTGGTGCTGCGGCGGGTCGGAGGGGGCCGCGCGGGTGAAAAGCCCGAGCGCAGCGGTGATGGGGCGAGGCCTCCGGGCCTCGGTGGGTTTGAGAACTGGGCGCTCGGAAAGGGGCTTCCAGGAACCCACAGACCCAACACACTCCCCGCCCAGCAGACTTCACTGTAAGACTTAGTAACAACTTGTTTGTTGGTTTTCAGGATCATGAAAGACTGAAATGGCCTCATATGTCGATGGTTATTATTTTAGGCAAGAATTATCAGCAAGAGCTTGACTTGATTGCCGCCTTTGCCATACCACAGTGACAGAGAGGTATTTACAACTACAACTGTTTCTCTTCCACCTGCTTATAGGTGTAATACACTTGGGATAGAAGTTTTAAGAACAAATACCTAAGAGAATATCTAAATTAAAGTGGTCAGAATCAGCAGTCACCATTTCCTTTTGTTTCAGTACAAGCTGCAAATAAGGAACAACCTCTTCCGTACTTTTCTTCAGCATAAGTTTTAAGCTCATATCTAGCTCATATTGTCCTTAATGTCATCTGTGAGATGAATTGTTCTTAATTTCATCTAACTTTTATATTCTTCATAATCCTCTTTTACAAATTATTTTTTTTGTTTTGGTGTCTTAGTTCTCTTTTCCCCACTTTGAACAGCAATGGCAAACAGTTGTAAATAAAAACATTTGAGTTGGTACATATTATTCACTCCATCATGTTCTCTTTCAGTATTTAAAAACATCATGTTAGTCTTTCCTTTCCCGTTCTGTTGCACAGTGATGTGGTAACAACAATAAGTAAAGAAAGCAACTTTACTCCTTCTGAACAACTAGCAATATTTTCAAAGGGGCAAAGTGATTGTCCTTTTCTACAGGACAAAGTATGGATAATATAAAAGGTCACTAATGTACAGAGATGGGAAAAGATGGCATCAGACCTTGGGGCTCCCTCTTACAACAAAAGCAACCTAATGGCCAACAACTCTTGATGACATTTCAGCATTTCTAGCTAAGAATGGTTGATCTGTCCACTTGAGATGGTGAGCTGCAGGCACTGGCTGTTTGATTCACAAACTATTTTGGTCATAAGTATCTTTCCTTGTCTTCCAGAGCCACCTTGCTGTGCAGATGGAGAAGGGCATTGGGACAATCTCTCACTAAATCGTGCCCTTCCCCAAAGTTGGAGAGAAGTATTTTCCATTCAGAAATCTGGATTTCCATGTAAAAAGTTCTGGAATCAATCTATTTTGGTTGAGGATAATTTTTGAAGTTGTATTATAAGATGAATAGTATAAAGTGGTACTTATTGTGAACTCCTTAAGCATAATGTGGAGTTCAGCTTTGCATTCTGGGCTCTGGCCTTTGACCCTTGTATGCACTTACAGTGTCATTTTATATCATTCAAGGAGGAATCACCTGAAGTTAATGTGAAACTTGGGCTTTCAGCTAAAAAATAATATATATATATAGTCACTCTAACTGCATGACAGCTAAGCCCTGTTGAGAATGAGCTGAATAAACTCAAAGGAAGAGAAATACCCTGAAAGGAGGTGCACGTTTTCCCCATTTAAGTAAGGTACAAAGTGGCCTGGCTGGGAGCTGGGGGAATTGCCATCAGGTATTGTGCAGAGCTAGCAGTACAAGACTGCTTTAATTTTCAGATGTACTATTAGTTAAAAGTCAGAGCTGCAGGATGTGAATGCTGCCAGATGAAACTGCTGATTCCTGCAAGGTAGTCAGCATACAGTTAGAGATCTGGGGATTAATTCCCAACCTCACATCTCAGCAGCTGCTTGGGGCACATGAGGAGCTGGCACTGCAGAGCTCTTGTACAGTCAGTGTTGCCAGTCCAGAAGCAGCAGCCTCCCTCCTCTTCCTGCCTCTGGTTAAAAATACCCTTTGGATTTTTCATCTGCCTTTTGTTTAGACTTTTGCAGGAAGAAGCCATTTTGTACTAGAACTTGTGGGGTTTTAAAACCAAACTCCAAATATAGTAGCAAAATTGCAGTCAAATCCTACATGCTGGCAGCACTTCATGTAGCTTGTGTATCCTGTCATATGATCGAACTTGGTGAAAAAATAAACATGGCTCAGCTGAAGCACATAGAAACTGAAAGTTTGCCTGAACACTGCTGCAACAAAGATTTTATTATTTAATGCCACACTGAATCGATGCTGAAAGTTTTTACTCATGTTAATGTGTACTTTTTTCTCTAGTTATCTTTGGATGGTGGATCTAATAGATCCACCTAGCTTCAGAGCAAAGTAGCATATAGGCCCTTTTGGTGGAAAAAAAATATTACAAAATTACTGACAATCATAAGGTTTGATAAAATGAATAATTTTTCAATTGAAGGTGTTTCTACTGTGAAGCCAAGTCAGAGTAAACATATGGGCAGAATTCTGCTGAACGCTGAACACTTGCAAACTATGGATACAGATTTCTGAGCTGATTCCTGAGGCTTACTTTATAGCTGATGGAGAGAACTGGGAGTTCCTCTTGCCTGGAATAGATGTTAACTGTACGCCCAACAAATCATGCTTTAAAAGTTCCTGCATTTTTCAGTTACCTGCAAAGGGAGATTAAGCTAAGTCCTCTGTGTTTTAGACCATCCTAGTTAGGTATTTTTATATGTATGTATACATAGGTATTTTTATATATATGTATGTATGTATAGCTGCATCTGATATACACAGGTCTCTATACCTGAGAGAAATGTATGCTGCATTTCCCCTCAGTTTAGAAGAATTACAAGCATCTCAATCAATATAGCCTCTTATTTTTAACAGTAAGATCCTTGAAGAACTGATTTTAAAGGTCCAAGAAGGGAGCTCAGCCAGTAGGAATGAGAATCACAAAGGTCAGCATGCAGAGTTGGGGGGATGCACACTAAGAAAGCATCCAGCAGGAGCCCACAAAGAGGGAACTCCCAAAGCCTCCTCTTTCTCTGGGAGGCAGAACACCTGTGTGACACAGGGGTTCAGTTTTTGCACAAAGGTCTGATGCATCAATGCATGTTCTTACAAATCTCAGGGAATTATGCTAGGTAATGTGACACTGAACTACTATTTATTTCTCTGTGCAGGTTGTATAATCATATGAGATGAGTGTATAAATATGTTAGGTGATTATCTAAAGTCAGTTCAGAGTGGGGTTTGTATGCTTTGTAGGCTGTCTCATAAGTTCAGCTACGAATTAGTTACTCTAGAGAAGGTTTGAGATCACAGAAGCTTATGATAATACAATAGTTCTTTGTACAGAGCAATCACACCCTGCTTTTATGAATTCACAAAGTGTAGAAGGGTTTACTTCATTTATAGTGCTAGCCTTTCAATACAGACAGTTGGCTGCAGAATTAAACTCTTGATGGAATTAAGGAATCTAATATTCATATGCCTATATTGTCAGTGGGAACAGATATGACTTACTTGCAAGAGAAATCATCATGGTACTCGTTGTGACTAATGCAGTCTCAGCTTTTAAAATCCTCTGTGTGAATTCAGACCTTGTAAATCTGGATTCAACAAGTGCACCTCCTCCTCATCGATAAAAACAAGCGTGGCATTGTGTAACCAATGCCCTGTAGCAATTGCACAGATGGATGGCGCCTCTCAGGAAAGCAATTACTGTCTGTTCTTCAATCTTAGTTCTAAGGCAACCATCTCACAAAACAGGGGGCTTTGCCAGCTGACTTTTAATTAGCATTATTTCAGAAATGAAGAAAGATAATGGGGAAAGAAGTTACCAGGTTGCTTTAATTGATGAAGCAAGTGAGTGCCCGATCTGGACCATTGGTGCAGAGTTAGTGTGAACTAACAAGATGTTTCACAATCTTGAAGTGAAGTCAAAATAAAGGTACATATGTTTCACCTTTTCTTTACTTCCTAAACAATGAGGAGAATCAGGCCAACCAGTTTACTCACAGTCTTCTGGCATCATTGCTGTAATAGTTCAGATGATTTCCTGGTTCAGAAGACATGTGGAAAGACCTATGTCAAAGCTGAAGCTGTGTCCAAGTGACAGCTGTTCATGACTCTGAACCTCCCTGATTTAGTTACTCTATCCTTAGCAGCTACAGATAATGGCAGAAATTTTCTCTGGTGCATTTTCTTCACCATGCAAATTGCAGAGCACACTAGATAGCTGGAGGCAGTTGCAAACTACCAACATTTAAAAATATTTTGCTCCAGTGCCACTCTTTCAGGAGAAAAGGCTGGGCATAGCCTTTGACCCATGCAGCCAGTTTTTCATGATCTCTTCAGGGCTTCAGGCCCCAGATTTTCTTGTCACTTTTTCCATATGTGAGTTCCTCTGCATGCCCCTTCACTTTAACTTACTCCCATAAGCTTCCTTCAGGGAAGGGAGCACCTGTCCTCACAATTACACATCAGGCAGAGGCAAAGCAGTCAGGGTTATGTCTGTTGGACTGCCATCAAGTAGTCCTTCCACCCCATCCATTCCAAAACTGTTACTCACCACTTTAATATGCACTTGCATGTTCCTGCTTGCATACAGCTGCTTACGTACAGCTCTGACTGACTCAGCAATAGAAATAAAGGATTGCTGAGCAGCCTTTTTATTTAAAGTTCCTCAAAAAGCATTTACCAATTGGTGTGAGCTGTGTTATTAACCAAGATATATTGAGTTACCAGCTGTCTTCACTGGTCCCTTGTAGATATCTGAGACACACAGGAGTTTCTCAGATGGTTAGTGGAAATCTGGGGCTTGATTCATTTGCACACGCAGAAGCATCTGATGCTGTCTGAGATTTCCTAAGGTATGCCAGATATCATACAGAGCAGAAAGGTATGGGATACTGTGCCATTCTGAACAAAACAGCAGCACAAGGCCAGTTGAAGTGCCTGGAGTGCCTTCAATGACACAAGGGATCTATGTGGACACTTGAACTAAAGCCCAAATCACAACAGATGGGAGAGCCCAGAGAGTGGCTCTGCTGACCAAATTTGCCTACCCTCTGGCAAATTGCATTGCTCTCTGGGCTCCAGCTGACTGTACTGACCTGATCTCCACTGTCTGATACCAGGTCACTCTCCTGTGCATTTTCAGCTGCTTGGGCTCCACAGCCCAGCTGTGGTAGGGCTCAATCCCAGAGCCTTGGTTTGGCACTCTTAGAGAAAACTGCACAGCAGAGCAGCACAAGATAAGACAGACCCAGAGATGGAGGTAGGGCTATTGACACATGATCCAGGGAAAAGGCAGCAGTGTTAAAAAGATGTAAAATGCTGGAAGGAATAGGCAGAGAGTCAAAAGATGGCAGTGTGGTGACATTTGAGCTAGAGAATACTCATCTGTTGTCTTGCATGGGGAGGAATTCAGTGTCGGGCCACATGTTTTGTGGGGTCAGTGGTCAGAGACAGGGATCACACACACACGTTTCAGAGCTTCATGTGACAGCAGTGTGTTGTATTGTTGAGAGCCTTCTTATATAGGGAGTTCAAAACTCCCAGGTCTAGATAGCTCATTGGTCTGCTCTTATCACTGCCCAACTCCTTGATCAGTGATGTGTCTGCAGTTTAGGATGGAATGTGATTGGTTGACATCCTTGTTTATCTACCTAGCGGCTGATTTATGGAACTGGGTTGGGTTTCAGATTTATAACTGAAGTAATTGCCCAGTACAAGCCAGCTTGTACAGTAACAGGGAGATGAGCATGTTAATGCTTAGTCTAGTAACTTGCTAGTCATAGCTACCTATATTAACCAATAAATTATTACTTTGCTCTGGTAAATTGTCTGTATCTGCTTGCAGGCTTTTTTTTTTTTCCTTGCTGAGAGGTGTCTAGCAAGGTGATTCATGAGGATGCACTCACAGGGGATGCAGGCTGCAGAGGCTACTGTTACTCTGAAAGAGAAGTAATGAAAGCTAAAACAATTGTGCAGTCTGGCGTTGTCATAACCATTCAAATTACAGATTTATAGCTTGGATTTTTATGGAGACTATTAATGGTAGCAATATAAAAAGGGGAGGGAAGAAGGAAAGAACTTCTTCCATGCTAAGGAACTTTTATGAATGCATTTAGTTCATGGGAGCTGGAAGCTTTCATGGGAGAGGGTGTACTGAGTAAAGCAGAAAGACATTTATAATCTGTCAAGAGAATACTAAATTTGAAGTCAATAATCAAGTTTCTGCATAATGGACTTTATGGAGAATGCAAAAATTGAATGACAGCTGCTGCTTTATAGACAGAAAATGTGGAATTGAAATATGAAATTACTGAAGGAACAGAGCTGGAAACACTGCTGAGCAAGGGGAACAGAAATGGTGGTAGTGAGTTAATTTGTATGCCTCTGCTGCAAAACTTGCATTCAGCACTCAGGATAGGAGACCAAGACAGCATGATGGCATACTGACAGTCCAAAGAAGTTGAAGCAGCTGCAAAGGGAGTATTGAAAGAGAAGCAATTTGGGGATCAGACCATTTGGCTCACCAGAGGACAATTCAGTCACTGAAAAGGGCATTGCAGAGAAACAGAGTATGGTTCCATTTCTCAGGAAAGGTTTTGGAGACAGAGATGGTCCCAGGACCTTTTGATCTGGCACTACGGGATTTCCCAGAAGGCACATCTGTTCTCTCTGCATACTGCCTTGCCAAAGGAGTTGAAACAGGTTACATTTCCCACAGCCCAGATGGCTCTCATCAAAATAGCCCCAAACCCAGATGTGGATGTGTATAAACAAAGGGAGAATTCAATCCACAGCAGAGTTCACCTCAGAACAAGTCAGAGTTGAATGACAGCACGGGATGGTGGGGCTTCTAGAAACCCCAGAAGTGCTGCTGAATGTTTTTAAGTTTATTTCTGGGGCATCCATCACTCCATCCAATTACACAGTTTTATCAGCAGCACTAAGAGGAGCTCCAGCTGCAGAAGAGAGCTTGCAGCACTAGTTGTGAAGAAGTCTGAAAGCACTACTTCTCCCAAACTGTTGGATGATTTTTTTATCTGGATAATGGAAAGCTGAGCAAGGACTAGGGCAGTATTTATCAAGGAAGCATGCACTAAGTATGAGACTTGGGGTTTGTGTGGGAAGGAGTAAGGAGGCAGGCTCGTTTTTTGAGGACCAAGAATTTGCAGTGATACATGGATTGAACTGGCTGGGTGGGCACCTACCTGACACAGAAACAGCTAAATGCAAACACAGGTTCATCTGGGTCAGAAACTTGCAATGCTGATGAGAAAGCTAGTTAAGACGATAGCATTCCCTGATGCTAGCAAGCTCAGGGAATTGACACATTGTTACTTACACCCATTTTCATTGACAGGCTGAGGTTCCTCTTAGATGTAGTCAGGCTGTTTGCTCTCCCTGTGCTGCTCTCCTGATTCAGAATTCTTTTTGATTTCCAGTGTCAATGGGTTCATATGGTTTATACTTATATTTGTACTGACACTATGCTTCAGTTTAGCACAGTTCAGAATGGTTTTTAGTTTGTACTGAATGGAAATAAAAACACAAAGGGTAAATCCTGCTATAATAGGAAAGGCAGCTTTGATACTGTCCTGTTGCTCCCTGTCAACCACTTGGACCTTTGAGGACCATGTGATGTAACCAACCTCACCCACACCACCTCCCTGTAGCTGACCCTGTTGTGACAAGCCCATTATCTTTCCTTGGGCTACATTTTCATGGAATCACAGCATCAATTCAGTTGGAAAAGACCTCTGGGATCATCAAGTCCAAACTTTGACTAAACACCACCAGGTCAAGTAGACCATGGCACTAAGTGCTTTGTCCAGTCTTTCCTTAAATACCTCCAGGGATGCCGATCCCAATGTTTAATCACTCCATAACCTCCCTGGGCAGCCAATTTCAATGCTTAATCACCCTTTCTGTGTAGAAATTCCTCCAAATAGCCAAACTGAACATTTTGTGTAAGGTAGCTTGAGTACACTGAAATGTTCTGGCCTACATGCTGTACCTTTGGCCACGCTGTACTTTTTTTCTTGCCTCTCATGTTTGCACTCATCCATGTGTCTAATTCCAACGCTTCTCAATTTAGGCTAGTGCATGTTAGTTGTTGGCTTTTTATTTTTGGTTTGGTTATTTTTTTAAAGAAAGAACATAAATGGGTTTTTTTCTCTTTTTCTTCTGTCATTCAGCAATTCTGAAATAAATAATTTCTCTTACTTGTAGCAGGTCCAGGTATTCAGGGGAATATTCAGTAGAGTATCTTCTCTGACTAGTCTCATGAAAATCTTTTACCTTATCAAAAATATGTTAGTTTAGTCCAAGAGACATTGTGATAGACTGCTGCACTAGGGGTTTTTGTCCTGGATATATTTATATATTTTTTAGAATTTAAAATATGTTCTGGACATTATTAAGAAATGTTTAAAGTCTGACTGTGAACGTAAACGGTAACTTCAATATAAATACATATTTTATGGCATGCATACAAACCAGGATTACATCAATATGTTGAGTCTTTTTAGGGATGTTAATAGGATGTAATGGATTGTTACAATTTAGATTTTTTTGTACTCCGTATTTTTTCAGTAGGTTTTAGCTCAAGACCTAGCCTGTGGCTCATAATGCCTACAGGGAATATTCCCTACAAAGGGAATAGGCTGGCAGGAACCAAGGAGACTGGGTATCAGACCTGGTTACAGCAAAATGTGAAATTCAGAGATAGCAAACTGAGAAAGGTAACACATAAGATACCAGGGAGAAAACAAATTAAAAGCAGCAGTCTGCTAGTGTCATTTTTAAATGTAGCTATTTGAAGATATGTGCATGAGCTAATATGCAAATATTAATACAGTGAGAAATCAAGTGGGATGTCAACCATATGCCACCATATAAGAGGAGCCCAAAAGAAGTTCCCAACCAAGCTAATTTCTGATTTTCCACACAGCTGAAATGGAAGAATTTGATGTGTTTATCTATAATTGAGTAAATTCACATGCAGCTATTGATAAACATTTAGAGTCTGAGTAAGAAATGTTGGTGTTAATGTATCTGTCCATCTAACAGGACAAAGCTGCAGCACTAAAATCATGACACGATGTTATGTACATCATCAGTACAAAAATAGGAAAACCTCAGTGTTCAATTTAAGAAATATTCTACAATGACTTGCAAATGACAGCACAGTAAATATGTCAATAAAGCAAACAGTTGCCACTGTATACAATTACGGGTTATTTTCTTCAGTTCCTCCACTTAATCTGATGATGCATATAAAGATGGAGGGAGTTCATAGGTCAACATTTCTTTTAAAAATTGCTGCAGTACTTTCACAGAATGAGCTCCCTTAGTATGAAATCATCAGGAGTGCAATTTCACATGCAAGAAACCACAGAATTTTTGTTTTAGTGGGGAAAATAAACCTGTTCTATCATGAAACATGAGAGCTCAAATGATCCATTTGAATTATGCTTTATCAGACTAGTTTGCTCCTGTCAATTACACTTCCATGCTAATGCACAGCAGGTTGGTAATCACCAGATTTTAGAAACATATTCCAGCATTGTAACATTTTAAATGGCCATTCCAGTGCATGCTCAAAAGTGCATTTGAACTCTTCAGAGAACCCTTCACACACTCTGAGCTGCTGCCTATTTAATTACTTACAGGGATTTCCTCAACTGTAACAAGTTCTTGGAACCAATATTTTATAGTTATTTAGCTCCTGACTTTAAAATGTCTACGGGATACTAAATTGGTTTGGGTTTATTGTAAACCAGTGTTTTAGAAAGACATGGCTTGTTCATTAATGGTCCCTACCATTTCTAGTCAACTTCAATGATAAATAAGAAATGGAGACTCATGGATCAGGTACTTTAGAAATACTGGACTATTTGGAAAGTAATTGCTTCTTCCACAATTTCTAATTTTAGAAAAGGTATATCAACACTGCCTTAAGTGGCTCTTGTAGCACATGGGGTATTTAATTTCTTTAAAATAAAAACTAGAATCTCAATAAAATTTAAAAGAATTTTTAAAAGTAAAAGCAAGTTTTAAAATATATTTATAGAAGGAACCTTGCATGCCTCACTCAGTGTTCAATCACTTCAGCTAGAACATTAGAAAATGATTACTCAGAAGTGAAAGGAGTTATCACCTAACCTGAAAATACCAAAGTTAAACACTAAAACTAATGAATTTTTAACATTGTTTCAATTTTATATTTGAAACATAAGTAATCTGATGAAAATTACATTTTCTCTGATGATATTGAATTGGAAGTTTTATGTTGGCTAAAGTCACCTTCACTAAATTATGCAAGATGGGACTACAAGAGGCAACTTCACTGTCTTAAACAAGTTGATGGTCTCTAATACAAGGGCATGCACGTCTACATTGAACTGAGGCCAAATATATGGAAGCTACATTCAGATATGATTCATACCATAGCCACTATGAGATAATTTACACATAAAAACAACAACAACGAAAAAATCTGGCCCAGCCTGGTAGGTGTTCTTAGTCCCACATAGCCACCTACACCTGGTGGGGCAAAGGGAGGACAGAGACTGTGACCCAATGGGGGATATCAATAATATGAAAGACAAACACACGGCCAGAAATTATGGCAGCCCTTCAATGAAAGTCCTGTGGACTGGAAAGCTGCCAAAAGGTGTCTCTTACCCATCACTGCTTTGGTGAACTCTGAAAACAGCTTTGCATTACTTTAACTGAGGGGCTAGTCAGAAGAATTGCCCTCAACTAAGATGATGGGTAGTGACAGTACCAAAAGGGCATTGCCAAAAGGAATCTGAACTCTGTGTTTTTGATACACTCCGATTTGACTACAGCTACTGTCACTGTTCTTCACACCAGGACCAGGATCAGTGAATTTCACTATTATCAATATTTCTTACCTTCCTGAGCCCCTAGAACTGCATTACTTATCACACAACTCTTGACAGCGCCATTGGTTCTATCTTCCTGCCTGCCTCCAGAGCTCTTTTGGCTAGGGGAAGATTAGCTGTGAACAAGGTACATTTCCCCTTACCTGCTTCTGGTGTACAGCAAGCTGCCTCCCATTCTGGTCAAGTTCTTCTCACTCCCAAAAGCTGCCAACAAAACCATTAGACTGCGCATGCAATTGGTAAAAAATAGAGTTTCCCTTCCATCTAGAAATTATATTTTTGTATCGCTAATTAAACAAAAATACTGAATACAGAACATGGAAAGTAAGTGTTACTTCTTTTTAGGTTTGAGAGTCCTCTGCTGTCCTGGCTGATCCTGTGGTAAATCTGCCCATGTTCAATATTAAAATAAAAAGTAGTGATGTACGCTGATTATTACGGCAGGTTGATTGTCCAGTCCTCATTTTAATGGTCTCGTCTTGATTTCAATCACAGATGTACCCCTGATAGAGGGAATCAGAACCCAGTGCTCACACCTTTATGACTTATCAGTACATCAGAATGCCAGGGTGGAAATACATACAGATTCTTCATTGCACCAACTGTACACGTGCAGGCTCTCAACACAAACTTAGCAATGTAAATCCAGCTGTACAGATACAACATACTCCTCTGAAGCCTTATAAAAATACCAGTGCAACATAGAGCCATTTTACAAAACAATCATCTTTATAGAAAGGTATTTTAGTGGTATATACTGAGGTAAATAATAAAACCAGACCCAAGAGAGGGCATGACCAGTGTTAAGGAGAACTCCGGATGAAATTTGGCCAAAAGCCTGTTTTATAAAAGCTAATATTTACTTACCAGTTACGATCCCTGGTAAGGTGCTTATTGCTGTAATACTTCAATATTATTCTTCAGTTTACAAATTGAAAAATATATGAAATTAGATCTGTATCAATGTTAGGTATTAGCTGTCAGAAATTTAAAAAGGCATTGTACCAAGTTTTCTTAATTGTTTACTAACCAATTTGATTGTAGCAGGTAAATAAACTACAGCATACATTTTACCTGACACCATGCATCAAAATCACCATAAAAACTAAGTTTATCAAAGTCCAAGTCCACAAGGAAAACATGAAAAAGTGCAAATTATGTACCCAGTATTTCTGTCACAGCTGTTTTTTCTTAATATGGCATGAAAAAGGTTTACAGCATATATTAAGAAAATTCTTACAAGTGCTCACCTCAATGTTTATATATACAACATTTTGCTCAAAGTGCTCACTATATGAAAAAAACTGATTGGATAAAAATATTTAAACAGTGCTTTCTGAACGTTCAGGGAAAATTCATATAATACATCAGTCCCATTTGTTTTCCTCTTCACTCAGTGCAATGAGATGCAGAAGTCACATCAACTTCATGAAAACTTTGCTTGCCACATTGCCAGAAAAACTCAGTTACAGTGGCATTCTTGGTGTCCCATTGGGAGTGGGTCTTTTATTTTTTTGCAGGTGGCTTTGATGTTTTCGAGATCTTACTACTTTCATTCTTACTTCAAATACTTCTTGTATGGCTTTTCGAAAACAATGGAAATTGTAGTCTATTAATCCTACAGAGACAGAAAAGTTTCACACATTAATAAAGACATTAATATAAAATAAGGTAATGAAAACATTGCTTATATTCTATGTTTAGTGAAATACCATACTCTCTGTCGGGAAGTCATATTCAGTGAACTGTCCAGGAATTTTTTCTGTGCTAAGCACAAGCACATTTGAGAAATACAAATAATTCAGTAAGCTGTAATAATTACAGTTTGATACAATGTCTGCTACTAAATATACTTGTACATTTTAAGAGAAATCAAACAGAAGTTCATTGGCAGATAACAGATCCTTAATTTAATAAAGGGCTTTGAAGAAGTGCTCAGTATACTACAAGAAAAAATGAAATCTTTCATAAAATATAGTGTCATTTTGGAAATCTGCTTTACAAAATAACTGTGATAAAAATAAGTAGCATCTATTAATCAAGAAATGTTAGTTTTTTGACAATACATAAACTTTGAAATGGATACTTGATAGAACTACTACCAAATCTCAGCCATCTATATTTCATCTTACACTGTAATTAAAAAGTAACACAATAGACATGCTAAATTATGCGATACTTACATAATAGGCAGATAACATTACCATGTCAGTGGGCTGAATGTAATCCCACAGAAAAGCTGTAAAGCCATATTGGTAGTCAATTGGAAGACTTACTGAGTGCTACAATTCTGTAATACCACAATATAATTTTAGAATTTTGGTACTGAGCTCATGACCTCATTTAATATTAATGCCCTAAGCTTTCTTAACTCAAATACTGCAGCATTTTCCACTTCAGTTTCCCTAACAGGAGATGCATATTTTTAAGTGGTTTAAATCTACCATGTTACACTTTGGGTTTTTTTTCCCAGAAATTTTTTTCTGTCTCCCTATAGTTCAGACAAAATATTACTTGGAATTCATGAGGCACAAAAAGCTGATCTCCATTACAATGCCAGAACTGTACTGCAGAGGAGTGAAGGCTACCACGTGTCCCAACTATGCGGACACAACAACCTCACACAGTTATGGACAAACCCTAATGGATGTTTATTCAACATGGTGTCTTTCTGAAACAGTGCTGTTAGTAAGTATGCAGAAATAACACTTTTTATGCTTTCAACAGAAAGCAACTGCATCCAACATTCACACACAATAAAGGTGGTAGGGGTATGGAAGAGACATTTGACCAGTGTCAGTTCTATCAAAAGCTCACCGCTGTCAAACAGCCCAGCAGACATGGCACAAGTGCTGCCATGGTCACAAACACGCCAACACTGACTGGTGAAATTACTGCCACAAGATGAGGCACACAAGCCCAGATGACAGCTTGCTCTTCCACTGCTGAATTTTGGTCTCAGGACATGTCACAAAGACCAGCAACTCAGTGAACATCATGCCAGTGAGCAGAGAGGTCATGAACTAAGGGTTCAGTATTGACTTTGACCATGGTCAGAAATATGACAAAGAAATTTTATCCACTTTAACTGCAAAATATTAAAGCATTCCTAAATAGGACTAGGTCCTAAATATGCAATTTTTCAAAAGCCTCCTTTCAGATATAAGAAAAGCAAGAACATTCTATCAGTCAGTTTCAAAATTTTTCCCTTGGTTATGGCAGGCAAGCTGTTCCAAATGTGGATAGTGGTGTCAACAGGTACAAATCAGTGTCAGTCAAGATAAACTAACACATTCTACAGTTGCAGGTGGAAGCTTTACTGCATTGGATGCTGATTTTCAAATGCTTTCATATCAGAAAGTTGTCAAATACGTTTATAATTTCATCCCATCTTAATGCCTGCACAAGTACTTTCATCCCTTTAAAAATGTAATGTGAGCTTTATCAAGCTGTACCTACCTCAATATTTATGATACAGTTAGAAACTGTTACCAGCTAATGACAACCTCAGTTATTCATTAACTCTCTTACATAAGGGAAAATTAATGCAATACTAGAAAAGGGGAATATACCTTTTCTCTCAAAGCTTTCTTCTCTGACAAAACAAACAAGAGCGAGGAATTTTGTCACCTCTTTTAAATAAAGGACAGTTGTATTATTCAGTTTTATGATTGCCATTGATTCTTTGTCATAAGGAGTTCCAGTGCCATCATCTTTAAGCCTAAAGAGCAATATTCAAACAAACAAACAAGAAAAGATAAGACACCATATTAGCTAATAAAAGTACTGCTACATTGGTTCTCTCACCAAAGAATCTCAAACTTTATGAAATCTTCATTTTCATCTTTCAGGGAGATTCTTCTTCAAACTACACACTAGCAAACTAAGAAAACAAAGAGATTAAATTGTTTATCACATCACACACCAAACCTTAGATATGGGGCTAGAAATCAGATTGTTTGATTGCCAAGTGCCTGAACTGGAACCTTATTTTTCCTCTGTAAGTTACCACCCATTTACCACATGGCTGCTTTTCTTTTAATCAGTGCTTTATATTATGACTTATGGAACATATTATGACATGTGGAACAGCATGTCTGTAGTGATAACTCCAAACCCAGTAACCTTGCTTGAGCAGTAGCAGCTGACTGATAGTTTAAGACATCATGAGACTTTCCTCATGAGATGTTGGCTTTTGCAACATCATATTATGAAAAGAGATTTCTCATTCACAAATGCTGTGTCATGATGATCACTGTATTATGTTTTTGTACATTGTAACATTGTAATTTTATCCTCATTTCTGAATGCATACACAGTATTGTTAAATGAATAGTTATCACCAACCTCCCAGAACAATTAGTCTCAATAATATATTAAAGTGGCAAGTTCCACAGATGCTCCAGGAACAGAGGACAAAAAATGAATTGTAATGTTTTTAGTCTGCAGCTAAAAAATGGCAAGCAGATCCCTGGTGATAAATGCTAAAGGGCTACACAAGCACAGTGGCAGAATGATAGTTTGTAAATAAAGAGCCGCACAAGTGGTGGTGTACAGATAATTATTAAATGCACACTCTTTTGAACTACACAGCAGCATCTTTCTCTTTACAAGAATCAGCATCCTTTATTTTATACCTCTGTAAAACAAGTTCTTACACAGTTAGCGAAGTGATGACTCCAAAATCAAAACACACAGTAGAATATACAAACTTCAGAGATTTTAGGTTAAGTATTCAACAGTTTTTTGTTCCAGTGCTTATTGCACATGTGCACCAGGACCCTCCCTGGTACATCCTGCAGGAGTGCAAGAAGTCTGTCAGTGGGTACAAATGCAAAGCTAGCCCAGCCTACCACTCTCTAAGCATGTTCTGCATTGGCCTCGAAAGTGTAAGCATCTTAGTGCACTAATTCTTAATGTGCCCCTGCCTTTCCCAGGAATGGCTGGCATTACATTTGGCCGAGGCCAAGCCATTGAACACATAACTTGCAAGGAGATGTACATGCCAACCCAGGAGATTTCCACTTGCTAATGTACAAGAAGAGGAAATTGAAACAAACCCAGAAAGGTCATGTAGGGAATAGAAGACGAACAGAGAACTGAAGTGAGAGTGAAACAACTCTCTGAGGCGATTAGAGGCCACTGGCTATTAAATAAAACTAAATATGGCCCCACTTCTTTTTAAAACAGGAGGCATCCTTCTGTTGCTTTCATCCCTAGGGAACAAAAAGATGATGTTTCCTTTTATTTTAGGTTGGTTTCTTCTGACTTCTTCCTCCAAATAAAATTATTAGCATAGAAAGAGGAAGATGCTCACAGAAGGGACTGAACAGGGAACAATGCTTGTTGCTGGGAAGGATCAGTCCCTCAGAAGCCAGTTGTTTTCTCCTCCCCTATCCTGGCAAATTGCCCATTCTCATTATTGTTTATATCCACATCACTGGAATTTTGAGGCTATTCAGATTCTCAGTACACACAACTTTATGGAAAATATTCACAATTTACTTACCCATATATACAAGAAATGTCAATCACAACATCTATCATATCACAGCAGAGCTCGTAAGTTTGCATATCCACTGGAGTGCTGTCTGTTGCAATATAGATCTTACTGACTACATCAAATAAAAATGCTTTTTCAATCCCAGAATTCTATTCAAGAGAAGAAAAAAAGAAAAATAAAGTGGAATCCATGTTTTCAAATTAACCCCAAGCTTTTCTGTTCTCTTACCTGCCTGTTGTACAAAAAGGCTAGGCTAAAGAAATGAAATTGCAATCAAGCTCATTTTGAAAGAACTGTACATACAGCACTGTTGTATTTGTAGCAAACCATTATGCTCACAAACCTTCCAACAGTTTCTGCCTCTGAGCCGACATAATGCCAACTGACACTCCCAAACTGCTCTACCTGGAGAGATTTCTTTTCAGTAGAAAATGAGGGAGAGCAAGGGGGGAATGGAACAATCTTCCAAGTTCAACATTTTGGTGTTTTAATTGTAGCAACAGATATAAAAGAAAGCTGTAATCTACAGTTATTCTAACTGGGCATATGAGAAGATAGAAACACGGGAAAGAAAATGCTGATGGACAATGAAGACAGTATTGCTCAGAACTGATTTCCAACAAAATTAAGAAATTTTTTCATTGCAGTGTGTAGCTGTTCTACTGTCTGGTTCTGTAGAACATTTTAGGATCACAGGAGAGAGACCAGTGTTGTGATGGTGCCTTCAGGTTTCATGTAGCACTGGTAGTTAAAGCCATGTTTAAAATGCTAAGGCTTGCTAAAATGATGACAGCTATGTTCCTGTGATCCTGCCAAGCTGATTAAGACGCTCTCCATACTGGAGATGTATCGTATTCACAGCTCTGAGAAGCTAGCCAGGAATGCTAGCTCTTACTCTTTGTGTAGAGAAGGTAAACTGCCATAAGCCTCTGCTTCCTGGAAAAAAAAAAAAAGTGTACTTCTTAACTAAAAACAGTAGCCTTGCTGGCTGATGTCAAAGGATTACACCTGCACAGCTGTCCCAGCATGAAAAAAGGGCAATTTACCAGTATTGCTAAAGCACGAGCTATAAAATATGCTTCAGTATCCATCTATATGGGAAGACGAGCAATTTTCTCCATCCAACTGAACTGTCTCCATATATGGGATTCCCATTTGAACGTGATTTGGAACTGCTGCCACAGTAGTTCTGTAACCACCAAAAACCACACTGAAAATCCCTAACAAGTTTTAATAGTTTCAGCTTCTTTTGTACAATTACAGAACATTTCCATTTTTTCTTCCTTCTTTTTTAAGTCAACTATTTAACACATAGTTAAGTAACTAAGGTGACTCTCCTGCTTTCCATATTTCCTGAAATAGGCAGAAAAAGTTCCAACACTAGATATGCTATTGAACAATGACCAGCAGTATTTTGGCCATTTTCTTTTTAAAGAGGCATCATTCTTCCATCACTGCACACAGAGCTAAGGCTGCAAACATCCATTAGTAATAACAGAGTATAGAGGTGAATTTCTTGTATTTCATAATGGAAAAGACTCTCTGGGTGGCCTATTTCAGTAAGTCAGTAATTAAAAAATATTAAAAACAAGTATACACTGTGGATACCTTAGGTAAATGGGCAGAAGCACAGAATGTACAAGGAGAGTCTCAGAGAAATGGCTTTGTTCAACCTGAAGAAGACTCATTGCTATCTACAAATACCTAATGTAAGGGTTCAGAGAAGCCTGAGCCAGAGCCAAACTCTTCTCAGAGCTACAATGTTGAAGGACAGAAGCCAAAAGGCACAGGCTGGAATTTTGACTTGTTACAAGAAAAAAAATTTAACAGAAGAGTGGTGAAGGATTGGGAGCATGCTGACCTGAGAGTTTGTCGTGTTTCTGTCCTTCCAAATGCACAAAGCTGAGCTGGACCCAGCCATAACCAACTTGGTGTAACTGGCCTGACTCTGAGCAGCAGCTGATCTCTAAAGGTCTCTTTCAGCTTACAGGGTTCTATGAGTCTATGTTCTTTGAGCACAAAGAACAAAAATGTATGCATATTTTTGCTGGTTGTTCTGGCCACATAGGGGAGTTCTGTAATTTTATTTTTAAAATAGTAATTCTGACAGCACCTCACACAGTTCAACAGATGCTGTCAAATAATATTAATTACAAGACTCTTTTGAAATATCATGTAAGTACATAGCTGTAACTCATTGCCAAAATTGTATTTGAAAACACAAGTAATTTCAGACAGAAGAAGCTGAAACTTGAGCCCTGCAATGTCATTCATGAGAAGTCAATTACAAAGTTTTGTATTACAAAAAGAGAGACATAGCAACAATTTCAGCTGTACAGGTAAGATGCACTTTAAATTATTAAGATGCCAGTGACAATACAGTAATATTTAACACTGAAAAGTGATTTTTTCATCTCAGAGCTCCAGGTGTTGCAGCCTGCCTGTACTTGCAGTGACAGTTCAGAAAGTTTTCTGAAGGTTTGCCATGAACGTCTTGAGACATTCTGCCATGCCAGCAGTTACACCTGCTGAGATTGGTCTCAACTTAAACTATTTTCAATTTTCTCAACTTAAACTGTTTTCAATTGCAACTGATCCATTGTGGTAGGACCTGCTGAGAAACTGCACATATTTGCTTCTTTAGAACTTTGTATGGTGACAGAAACCTCTGTGAAACGGTAGGATGGACTGCCTGGAGTAGTAACCACTAAGTTTACCCACATGCCTTCAAATATTTCATTTGCCAGGGTTTTTAGTACAATTGTAAACGAAAAGTCAAAGGATTTCCTAGAATTTTTGTGTGGAAACTACTCAACGCTCCACCTTCCACCTGCTACCTCTAGCCCGCAAAAGAACCCAAGAAATTGTAGAAACAATAATAAAAAGTCATAAAAAACAAGGAAAAGGTGGGTAAAAAGTAATATTCAAAGAGACATTACATCATTAATGCTTAGGGAAAATTACAATAAGAAATGAACTGTTTCTGTTACTGGAGCTGGTGGGTTCCTTACTGAATGAAAGGCTGACATTGATTAAATCAGGGTAGGGTCTGAATAAATACCAGTTCTCTCTGACACAACCCTACAGTCTGCAGAGAAGATGCAACATGTGCTAAAGGTACTCTGAATCAATGCAAGAATATTCCATGGTTAATCTGAACCAAGACAGTCATTGTGAAAAATCTGCAATGAATATATGAGATTTTATTTTGGATAGGTAAAAACCATGAGGTACTTGAAATTCAAACCATGTCTCTCAACTATATGGGGTGTGATTATGTAGAAGACAGTTTCTATTTCTTAAATAGAATGGGTTCAGTAAAAGCAGTAGTATTCCTCCAATTCCTAGGATAGGTAAGCAGGCCTATCTTTTTCTGTCTTTAATGTATGAAAGTAAGCCAGAATTTGGCCCTAAAAAGCGACTCTCAAAAGAACTTAAGAGGATTTTGCCAGTCACATCCAGTTAGTAATGAATTTTGGACAATTATTTAAACAGGCCTTACATCACACAGCAGATTTCATAAAATAATAATTTTTATCACTACATTTGAATTTACAGATTACAAAATTTAAATCATTAAATGATCAAAACTGTATATAGTTTTATTTTTACTATAATTGTTTGTCTTAAGACATACTTTTTAATATCCCTCAAAACAAACCAAACAACCATCAAATGAAAATACACTTTCCCATGTCACACAACTTGATTGGTTGATAAGGCCACAGAAATTAAGAAACAGGCATCCTTCTATATGAAGCTGGTGTGTTAGTCAGATAAGATTTTAACGTGCATTTTTAGTGCCAGTTATTTAATGACTTACAAGCCATTACATTAAAGAATGCAGAAGCAGTGTTATCACACTGATGGTTCCTCAAACATGCTCACACACTGTGGCGTTATAAACTTGGGAAAAAACCTGCTGTGAACTTAAGAGTGATTGCAGATCTATTTTTGTAATTGTCAGCTTTTTGTGTTGGAAGTCTCCGTGGCATAAATGAAAGCACTTCCTCGTGAATGCTGCTGCAACCTCCAAAGCAGAACACGAATACACCCACGCCCTGATATCCAACACATTGGCTTCCTGAGGTAAGGTGTGACCAAAATCCATGCCAAAATTTGTTGTTACTAAGTTGCCAAGGTAAAGAGGCACCCCCTAACTAATTGTATGAGGCAGAACCATGTTTAATCTTCCTGCGGTTGCAAATAATCATTCTGAGTCTCTCTGTCTACAGACAGAAGATACTTGTAAAAAACAGCAGGAATGCTGAGGCCATAGTGATGCAGCTACACATGGCCCTAGGTCATTTAGAAATTGGAGCAAAGAAGCAGTCCGAGACTTTTCCCATACTGAACAGGAGAAATAGCACACTTCCCTCACTTTTATGGACATCCCATTTATTTAAAATACTTTTTCTTCCTTACAAACTATAGCTGATGCTGTAGATGTGATTGGAGCTGGGTGTTCCAGACACACAAGCAGCTATCATCAGTCATTCAGGAAGCTGCCTGTGCTCAGTTCATGTGGAGATTCTGTACAAACCCTTCACCAACTCCAGTGAGGAGACTCCATACAGAGATCTGACTCACAAAGAGTGACTGGAGTGCCTCTGGCACAGGGAAAACTATTATTCAGCCAGCTTGCTCTGTAAGACTGTGTGCCAAAACCACTATCTAATTGCTCTAGAATTGTTGTCATCATTTCTTCATTACCTTTCTGTCGTGGAGTTTTGAGACTACATGATAATAACTGGTATACAGTCCAGCTGTTTTGGAAGAAACAGACCTTTGTAGCAAACTCATTATGAAACAGTATAAATGTGCTGTTTAATAGTAAGAGAATAAGTTTTGGAATGACCTTCCTCTATTCCTAGCTTTCCCTGTCACATCCAACTTTTATCTCTCTCCATTTTCACACTGAGAAACCATGAAGTCTAATCTTATCTTATAGGCTGTTGAATGATATTTAATCATTTCTTATGTCAAAATCACAAGAAGACACAACAAAGTATCCTGCTTAGAAATTGAAGCTTCAGAAATTAGTGCTAGATGCTAAGCCCAAAATTAGAATATAGTGAGAAAGGGTGCAGTTTTCAAAGCCACTATAACCTGGTATAATGACCACTAAAATAGGGAGCTTCCCCTTTTCACAACCTAGTCACTGTGCTCCCATCACTCACTGCCCCATGTTTCCATCTCTTACCTTGTGCCAGAACAAGAGCATGCTGGACTCCTCCATCACCTGCTTTTAACTAAATTGAATAGTGCATAAGTGCATGGTATAGTAACCCCATGAGGGAACAGGTGAGTGTCAGCACCAGTACAAAGGAAAGGAAGGGATCAGACATACAGGAAGAGTGGAGCAAGCAATCTCTTCCACAGTGGTAACAAACCACTAGATATACAAAACTCCCTATCTGGCCTTCAGACTAACTATGGAAGCAGTGGAAGTTGTGGTGGACTCCGTGTCTAAAAATTTCACGACATAAGATTTTCTTAAGCTTGGTAAACTTCCAATACAAAGTAAAATTAATTCTGGGAAGTACAGACAGCTCCCCATATGAGGTTAGACTAGATTATGTTCCTTTAAATATTTATTCATACAAGGTTTCAGTGCAACTTCAACAAATACATGCAGCACAGACTTTTGCAACATTCAGATTGATGTTATGAGCAGAAAAGTGATGGCTGCTAACCCACTCTCTGTGACTCAGGAAATACTCTGAGTACCTCAGCAGCTTATCAATGCTGTTTAATAGACATGGAGGTGATGCCAAGCTGCATGGAGGTGCATTTCAACTAAGTTCTGATAATTTCTCTGAGAGTACACATTGCTCATGA
The DNA here is from genome assembly GCA_013397555.1 of Urocynchramus pylzowi. NCBI lineage: Eukaryota > Metazoa > Chordata > Aves > Passeriformes > Fringillidae > Urocynchramus > Urocynchramus pylzowi. Next base: position 831,743 of record VZRH01002289.1, on the reverse strand, counting down.
TCTCTAAGAAGGCAGTGAACAGAGTATCTGAACATGCATGTTGGACACAGCCAGATCTACAGACAAAGGACATAGTAAGTACTTACTGAAATAAAGATGTTAAGCAGGTTTTCCAGTGTTGGGAGCTGTGGAATCAGTTTCTGTACCACTTTGCTAAATGCTTCAAATATAGAATGATCATATATGCTTGTCAGATAAAAGCTGGAAAAAAATGTCACCACATTTTCCTTTTAGCCACATACTGTGAACATAATGTACCTTTCATAATATGAGTGAAATAAAATATTGTCAGACAGTAAGTGCCTACACTAATGCAATTACCCCCTGTGATCAAAAGTCATGATATGATTGAAACACAGGACTTAATCTCTACACTAAAAAACCCCCCAGCCTAGACAGTGAAACCTAGAACTCACTGTAGAACTTTTTAATGCAACTCCCACGCTGGTATTCATCTAAAAATATTTATCAAATTTCAGGAGAGGAGTATTACTGAGTATGCTTATTGTGATCTACTTTTGGAAAGCTGTGGACCCATTTATCAGTGCAGTGATGCAGTCGAGTAGTTAAGAGCTCTAAAGAGCTGGCATGTTCATGGAGCAGGCCTCTCTTTTTAATATATTTGTACTTGGCTTTAAAGTGCTAAGAAAGCCATGACAAGTTGATGTCCTCTGGTTCCCAGTCTGCAAAGTCCACTCCTTGTGACCATTTGCTAAAGTAACCCGTTTTACCAGAAGACACAAGGCAAAGATACAGCACAGGTCTTCCCAAGCAGCTCCAAGCAGGCTGCAGCAGTGAGGATGAGTGACTGGGAGGGGGCCGTGTGGCACAGAGCTTTCAAAGAAAGCAAAAGTGATGTGGTGGCACATACACTCCATGGCCTGGAACTCTACTGGTTGTTGTCACTGTCCAAGCCAACTTACTTCAAGACAGCAACTGCAGCAAAACCTGATGGGATTCTGGCATGTTTGTCATCTGTTATTAAGCAGCTTTCTGTCTTTCCCTTCAAGACAGCAATCAGAAGTAGGACACTTTGGCTCAGGCCAAATGCAGTATCTCTGATTATTCCTTTCCTTCATATATCAAAAGGATGTTGCCTGCTACTTCAAGAGGACAGAAAATGGTAACTTGTCAAATAAGCTGCTCTCCTCTTTAGCATTCTCTGCACAGCAACTTTTCTCACCTGAGGTGAATCTTCTCCAATCCAGCATCTGCAAGGTCATCATTTGCCCTCTGGTGAATATCCCTCTGCGTTTCAATCTTATGATCATCAGATAAACCATCCACTTTATGGATAAAGATTTCAAAGTTGATCTCTGGATTCACTTTATAGGCTCTGGTCACAGTAAGATGCAGCCGAGCTAATGCTTCCATATAATCATCCTAATAAAGGAAAAAGAAGAGCTACAACTTAGAAAATTATTTAAATATATATATATATATATATATTATATTTTATGATGCTTATTTTTAAATAGTACTACAGCTCAACACTTGATTTTTTTAAGCTTTATTTTTTTAATGTTTTATAAGTAGAAGCCTGAGCCTACATCCAGCATGTGCACCAATCTCATGCTGTCAGCACTTAGGAATCTGAGCAAGAACCTTGAGATGTTAAAACAAATTAGTTAACTTCCGAACACACTGCAGAGAGATTAAAAATAGCCAAGTAGCTCTTCAAGTTTTAATTACTTCTTTTAATGTGTGTTTGTGATGTAGATTATTTGTTTGCTTTGAAAAAACCTATGCTTTTCAACCCATTTGTCTACTGCTGAAGGAAGAAAAGAAAACAATAGCTTAAAGCCCGTTTTTTTTACCTGAGAATCAATAACAAATATCAGTGCTCCAGTGCCTCTGAAAATCATCTCATAATCAAACGTAGGGTCAAAGAAGTCAATTTGCCCAGGAAAATCCCATATCTGAAAGTTGACAAAGGAGCTGTTGGAAACATCCTCTCTGCAGATCTTGTTTGTGCTCTCCAAGAAGAGAGTCTCATTCGGCGACATTTTGTGAAAGACAACTTTCTGAATGGAAGACTTTCCACTTCTTCTCAATCCCATGAGCAGGATTCTTGGCTTAACTTCAGTACTGAAGGGATCATTGAAATCCAAAACTGAATAAAATCACACAAGAAGAAAAGGAATATACTATGGCAATATAATTAGTAACTGCCAGATAACATGCATTTGATATTTATTTTCATGAAATTTTTATATTAATTTATGCAATGTTTAAGCTTAGAGAGCAGTGCTACAGGCATTTTGACTTGAATTATTTGCCCCTTAGGGTATACTATCAGAAAATCTACTTCTCACCTCCAAGACAGAAACTGCAGAAGGTCTGACTGCTCTGTTTATATGTGAAAAATCTGTTATCACACACATCTTTAAATACCTAATTTTACTCTAATTAACACTATGCCACATATATTCTCCTTTAAAAGAGTATCATCTGATAACAAACACCCTTTCCAGCAGATAGCTACATCACAATGCTGGAAGAACAGAGTAAGACTCTGTTAAGTATCTCTGCATGATCCTTCTACTGAAGGCTTCATTTCTCTAAAATCAATTAACCAATAAATAAATTAATAAATGAAATCACACATGCAAGGAGCTACAGGAAGAGTTCAACTCAGCAGGCACGCAGTGCTTCGATGTTGCTTAGAGTACTTAGAGTACTGAGCTCACGAGGAGTACTTTTCTGAGGTGCTTGGGATTTCACCAGCAGCTCAGTAATTTGTGTTACAATCTGTAAAGGTTTGTTATCCAATAAATAAGATTACAGCATATCATCTGCCTATTTGCAAACCAAAGGCCTGGGAACACAGGGGTTTCATTGTGTTACCTACCCCAGTTTGAAACTGGCACTACTTTTTCTGGTGCAGATGCAGTTATATCAGCATCAAGTAGTTCCAACAGTAAACTATGCTGTTATAGCTGTAAGGACACGAATGTATAGCTATCCATTCCTGTAGGCACTTTAGCTTCAGGTATCTCTAACTGAAATACCCAAAGCAGTCTAAATTGCTGCATTTAGTTGCCTATAACTTTGAAATGTCCTTTGGTGCTGAGGTGAAATGGCACTGCCCTTATATGTAAAAAGCTTTGAAACACCTCTGTGACTCTGCAGTGTCAAACACAAGCAGTGCAAAAAAAAAAAAAAAAAAAAAAAAAAAAAAAAAAAAAAAAAAAAAAAAAAAAAAAAAAGAGTTGTCAGTGCTAAATCCACAGAGTACAACTCAGAGTACACAAAGGTCAGGTTTAAAATACTGATCACACAACAGCCTAAACATCCTATCCAGTGAGGTTTGGTAGACCTTCTCCCATCCACTGCACTACAGACTATTCAGATTATACTTCATAGCACAACATAATTGCATTTCTTTTTCTTTTTTTTTTTTTCTGCTGGGATAAGTTTTGAATTGCAAAACTTATCTGTCACACATTTATTCACATGCATCATTCTTGAATATGCCCTCCATACGTGGTCAGCTTTACTACCAAAATATGAAAATCCAAACCAAGAAACCTCAGTAACAATTTGAACCTGCCAATTTATTACATAGTCTTATCAGCCAAAAAAAGATGGAAAGCTTAAAGGAATCCTTTGCCTAGGAGCATGTTTTGCACCCAGGGGCGGTGACCACATCTTGTGTCTTGTGTGCCTGAAGCCTCACTCACAGCCTTCAGAAACACAGGGGTAGGGTATGTCTGCCAGGAGGGTACAGAACCTTGTCCAGGTCTGTTTGTGCCTCCCAAATTTGAGTGACAGAGAAATAGGGCTTCTCAAACTGAAGGTATTGCAGTGTTAGCATAAAACATCTCCTGGCACCATCTACTGGCTTGTGAGAGGTTGTGCCACTCAGTGCAGGTCCCTGTCACCAGTGACTGACAGAAGTTTTCCACTCATTATTGGAGGGATCCTGTCCATTTCAAATACAACTGAAAGGCCTTGGCAGGTATTACCACTTACTGTGGTCTTACCAATTATCACACATGAACGCTGCCAGGCAGGAGTAGTGCACAGGGGAAACACTTTCAGGCAGATCAGGGATAGGTAACTCTGTAAGAATCTCATCCTATAAACACAGCAATGGCCACTTCTGCTGATCTATACACAACAAATTTAGGAAGTAAGAAACTGAGGTCAATATGCACCTCTACTCTTCCCATCAACTTGAACAGAGGTAGTACCTCCTGTGGCTGGGAGAAACATGTGCCTACAATACTTCCCACCTCCAGAAGAATAATAAACATCTGCTCTAAGATGATGTAAAGGTATTTTATGTTTTGGGGGTCAATAAACCAAACCAAATATGCAAGATTTAATGGTGTATCTTTCATCTCACTCTGGTTTTTTGCCATCAGAAGAGAAAATACTTTATTCAAAGCTTTATAAAGACTTTATAAAAGCACGTAAAGAACAATCTTCAAGTTGAGGCTTTATTGCATGTTTCAAAAAAATAAAAAGCCTCCCATTTGCTCTGTATGCAACTGAACTTACAAAGTCTCATCTAACATGGATTTGTACTTTGTGTCCCCTTCCTCTTCCCACCACAATAACAGCAACTTCCTCCTGTATGTCTTATGACATCTCCTCCAAATAATAGATATGACATGCTGTGGCTGATCTGGAGCTCAGCACATTTCAGTTGGCTACACTGTGTACACCCGTCTGCCAGCTGCTGCCACAGTGAACACACAAAACTGCTCACTTGTCCCTCTGAGGACACTTCATTTAGCTTTCTCCTCTTTTCTGAATGCCAGTTTTCCTCAAACTTGTGGGAGCTTAATAACCTTTGAGACGTCTTTTGTTCAGATTTGGTTGAAGGTGGACAGCAGTTTCCAAGATTCTGACCATTGATGAGACAACCAGAGGACAAGCCACATACTTAACTCCCTTTTCTTTGAGAAACAAGCTAAAAACCCATGTATATCTGAAGAAATATTTTAAATAATTTGGGAGTTTTTATGTTGTGGCATTAAATTATTGCAGGCTGTTAGATTTTTACTGATTTTAATGCGTAATAGCAGGAAATTGCTTTCTTTTAAAGCCATACTAAAAAAAATACAGTTGCAACTGCAAACAGAATTAGGGATGAGAAGAATGAAGACCAGCTCTTCTGCTAGTAAGACTGTTACTTAGCTTTTGAAATCCTGCCAGTTCAAAGGCAGGGAAATGTAAGAGTATCATCCAAACCTGACGAGATAGCAAGGCTTCTACAGCACTTCCCTCTCAGAGAGAGTTAAGAGATTACCTTATATGTAAAGGAATTGGACGATGCATTGCCTGCCCACATTCCTTTGCAGGAGTACATGACAACTCCTTTTTTAATTTGCCACAGAAATGCCAGTAGATGTATCACTGCAACTTCCCAGACTAGGTTACTGAGTGAGATCATAATATGCCCAAGAGAAACACTAAACTCTTCTCTGTTCTATAACGGGAAAGATAATTTTCCCTATTGTGAGATCCAACACATTTCCTGCTTCACTCGCTTTTGGAAAGAGTAAATGCTGTAAAATGCCAGTCTCTAATGCATATCAACAGCTCCTCATATTTCAACTTTTCTAAGCATTTATAAAGAACAGAAGCCATGCTGGTTAGAGGCCATTCCTTTGAAGTATTCACAAATTTAACTCAACAAACCTAAAAGCACTTTCCCCCAGAAAAGCACTCAATTCCTTACAAAACTTCTGTTAACCGCAGCTGTGTCCTCGCCTACGGAGTGTGCTTTGCATGCATTGCAACATGCAGAAGAGCACAGCTCTGGGGAGTTGAGAACTACATGTAGCAGTCCCGACCTGTCCCACCAGTACACAACGAATACTTTAGTATCTCCTTTATGCTATTAGATATATACAGATAACTAAGACAGTTTTTGAAGCCCATCCTGAATTCCAGATCAATTGCTATTAATTGTCAAAGCAGGTGACTACCCGTGCTTTGCAGGCGTATGGGATGGGGATGCCACGTTCTGTACATCCCACCAGCTTTCAAACATCCAAATAAACCATCACAGCTCATCTGTTCAAGTAACATAAAGCCAAAAGGAATTATTTTGCTCGTGTTACCATCCGCAAGGTAACAAGTCTCTGAGTCTAGTTTTGAACTAATACAGCTGATGATGATTTTTTTTTCCCCACTAATTCAGTTATATTAAGTTTTAACAGTTTCTTGTAAAGGAGAGATAGCAATCCCAAACTTTCAACTCTTACCTTCAAACCCATTAATCTTGTGGCATTTCCAGTACTGCTGTGACTGTGGTATTTGCAGCACTTTGGATTGCTGTCAAGACAATGCCCTTACAAAGCACACGCAATGAACATCTTCAATGCTAACAAATAGCCTGAGACTAAAGAGTTAACACAAAAAGCTTATATGTGATGAGGAAGGCTGTTCAGCTACTGTGGGTTCACAGACACTGCAGAAACACCTGGTGGAAAGAAATTCTTGTGGCTACAGAAAAGACTCAGAAGGGTCTTTTCCAGAAGACCAGGCTCCACGCTGCCACAAATGCAGCGCCCTGCAGTGGTATGTCTTAAAGCCACTTCCTTGGACACTCTGCAGAGGGCTTTCCTGCTTCTAAACACTTTTTAATTGCATCTATAAAAAATATGACTAGGCTTTATGTAAATTTAAGTGTTTTAAGGTCTCTGAATATGACCCTAAGTGTAAACTAATGACAAGAGCCATAGTTTCAACACTGAAGCTGGAGACACAAACCAAGGTGAGGGATGACCAATATGAAGTTTTGAAATCTTCCACATACTTACAAGAAGAAATTATGCTTTTACTTTTAAGCCTAGCTTCTCTCTTCACTCTCAACAGCCATGCATTGAAGCTGTTCTTCTTATACTGCCCTTTTCATTCTTTCTTTGTAGAAAAGTGGAGTCAGTGACACTGAATTTTGGATTACTTGCTGTACAGAGCCAGGAAGAGAGGACAAAAAAAAGGGGAAAGCCCCCGGCCCTGCAGCCCAGTGTTATACAAAACACAGACCCAAATCCCAACCCCCTCTATTTCAGATGTTGTCTGCCTCTTTCCCCAGAGAATTCAAAATGAAACAGAAAACCAGGGAATCTGGACAGTTAAAATGGATTTTGTTTTAATCCTGTGTAAAATAGTCCCTGCACGGACTGCCTTCTCCTGCTATTCAGAATGTAAAGGTTCTTTTCTGTTAAGTACAATATTCTGGTGTTACTGTAGAGAAGCAATTGCAATTTTTAGCAGTCTAACAAGTTCCTATTCAAAAATATCCAAATGAATTTGTCTGAAGACAGTATATGGGTTACTTCTCTACAGAAAATACTAAGTTAGCGTAGCACTAAAGAAACACACTAAAATTTATTTTCTTTGCATCAAAATGAAGTCAATTCTTTAGCAGGTTCAAGTAAGACTTTATTTAATCTCAGTTATACTCTTACTGTCTAACATTCCTAGAGCTTTTAACTATGAAGGCTTATACTCAAAGCACTGACTTTTCTCCACTCCCCAAAATTACATTAGTCAATGCAGCACCTCTCATGGCAGCCTGGAGGACTGGGCCTTTAAGGAGAAGGGTTCCGCACGCTAACATCGAAGTAGACTTAAAACATGTGGTCTTTTATTATGCTCTTATAAAAAAAGCACTTCTTTTTTTATCCTGCAATACTGAGAGTTCTCCAAGCTCCTTTGTGAAATATGTCTCAGAAGAATGAATTCAGGCTCTGAATGAACGCAACAGGCTCTGAGCTGGCATTTCCTTTTTCTACTGAATGAGACTGCTTTTCCTGGTAAGCCCGTCCTTCTCAGCATCACCATCCATACTGACACGGACATGCAGTGAGTAAGGCGGCTCCTCACAAGCACAGACAGACGGACATTTAGCAGAGCCTGCCACCGTGGGACTGACACCCGCAGCTGCGGAGCAGCCCCGGACACAGAGCTGCGTGTGGCCGCTGCCTTTTATAGCGTGACACCCAACCCCCCACCCTTGGCACACTCGGGTCACATCATCAAGCTGTGGCCTCTAATAACTAATAACTCTCACCCCGGACTTGAAGAATACTGATGAGAAATTACATACACACACTTTGCCTGCACTCCCTTTGCCTCCTCCCTCTTTCCCAACGCTTCCTGCTACCTGTCAACCTTGCCCTGCTCCTTCCTCAGAGCTGCCTGCACCCTCTGACCCACCGAGCACCCCGTCCCCGTCCCGGCCCTTCCCATGGCCACCTCCGCAGCATCCTCGCTCCGCCCGGCCTCTCAGCGCCCAAACCCGTCCCCAGTTGGGCCTGACCTCCCTCTGGACGCCTCGTCTTTCCCCGCACCGCTGTCCCCGGCTCCCCTCGTGCCCCAAACCCCGCGGGGAGCCTCGCCTCCTCCCTGACCCACATCCGCGGGCCGCCAAACCTCACCTCCTGGCGGCGGCCCTGTGTCGCCCGCCGCCGTCCCGGCCTCACCCCGGCCCCCGCCCCTCCTCACTCCC
>VZRH01002289.1:726209-818713 GCA_013397555.1 Urocynchramus pylzowi | reverse complement strand
GGGCCCGGGCGGGGCGGGGGCGCTCCCGGCGGCGCCGCACAGGTGATGGCGGAGGTGGCCGGGCTCTGGCGGGGCTGCCGCTGGGGACGACCGCGGCGAAGCCAGTGCCCCGGACCGGAGTGGTGAGAGTGTTCCCTTATTCCAGCCCGGGGAAGGACACAGACGGACCCTCCGGGATGCCGCCTAGTACGGGAGCCTGTGTCGACCTAGGGGTTCGATTGCAGGTTTGGGGGTGAAAATGAGGAGTCTTAACGCTCTTGTTCCAACTTTTAAGGCCGCGTCTGATGAGAAATGGAAATCTGGCTCAAAGTCATCCTTTCTGTTGTTGACATCACCTGAAAACTCCACTGGAAATATTTCCATTAGTTCGGTGCAAACATCGCCCCCCCCGGCCCCGAGGTCTCAACACCTTGTGAGTACACACTGGCTGCTGGTAGAGCTCTGATTGTGGAAATCCATGGCTACGGCATGTAATTGTTCTGCAGTGTTCTTTATATTGCAAGCATTAATGAAGAGCTTATCGTGCCCTAGGGTGTTGTGTGTATTACAGCAGAGGCTGTAGACAGTGCTCTGTTTTTTTAAAAAGGTATAACCAATATCTTCATATTTTTATAATTATATGTGAAGCGATTATTTGGGTTTCTGCTTGGTATTTCTGCAATGCACATGACCAAAATGACATGTTGTCTGCTACTGAATACATTTTGTTCACAGGGAAAACATTGAGGGAGTTAGAAAGTAGCTTGCTGGTAGGTGGATCGGTGAATCTTTGCCCCATGAGTTGTTTAAATGAACTTAGAATGTCCTACCAATGTTAAAGGAGTAATTGGGAAGTTCAGTAAGTCTGCCTCTGTGCAAAGACAGAAAAGTGTAACCATTTCTTAACTCTTACACAGCGTTGGTTAGGCATGGATCAGATCCCCTGGTAGGAACTGTTTGAGTCTATGGTTTATTCTGAGGAGAATGTTATTTACTTTCTTTCAAGGTGATGTGTCAGGCTGCGCAGCTAGTTTTATAACAACTTATTTTGGCAGGCTCAAGTTTCAAGTATTGTGTAATCTTCATTCTCCAGATAGTTGGAAAACAAAGTGTTTCTGGAGATGTGTGATTACATGCAAGATCTGCAGTTGCCTTGCAGACCACAAGACATGGTGTAATGACTCTCCTTCAGAACTTCATAGCAATTTCTGAGCATAAAATGCTCAAAAGTAGCTAAATACGCTGCATGTAGCAAAACCTGCAGTTGAGTGGCTACAGAAAGTATTTACATGCCTGGTATGTAAATGATGTATGCCTGTTTATCCATGAGGACCTATCTGCAAGGGTAAATGGGAATTGTGTAGCAGTAGTAATGTCACTGCTTTTCTCCCTGTTTTGGGTGTTTGGGGTTTTTTTTTTTTGTTTTGTTTTGGTTGTTGGGTTTGTTTTGTTTTGTTTTTGGTTTGGTTGTTTATTTGTTTGAAAATAAACTAAGAAAACAAAAAAAAAGGGGTTTTGTGGTAGTATTCAGTTGGAAAGTTTTCACTTTCCCCTGCTCTTTAATATTTACCCAGACAGTGCTACCAACCTCATATAGGAGACTGGCTCTGAACACAAGAAATGAAATAGCCAGTGAGAACAGAAATTGTGAGAAGTTGTCTGCACTATTGGGGCTCCCATGTTGGCTGGTATGATGTAGTTGCACCACCAGGCTTAGCATTTTGCCTTGTCACAGGTGGCACGTTCTGGAGTTTGGATTATCAAATTTACCATGTTCTTGGACTAGGTGAGATGAATGATAATTTAGTAAATCAGGTGCTTGTAGGGTGTGGTGATGAGCAATTGAGCCTCAAGCTGCATTTCTCCATTAGAAATGTCTTTAGCTTCACCTCTGTTTGACTTTGCCAGTGAGTCATTTTGTGATGTAAAAGAAAAAGACCTTACTGTCCCTTACTCACTAAATCTGTATAAGAGGATGAACAATGCTTATTGGTTTGGATAGATGGTGTACCAATGAACATTTTTAAAGCACTTTCAAGCTCTTAAATTAATTATACTGACAACTATATTTAGTTTCAGATGTGCACTTTCTCTTTTTCCCTCAAGAGTGAGGACTTTGGATGAACTTGCAGAGAGCTCACAGTTGTATCTTATTTTAGAGATATATCAGTACAACACATCCCTCGTGGAAGTATTTTATTTAAAATCACAAATTAGGTGACATTCTTTATTGGCAAGATTGATCTAGGGAGATATTGTCAAAGACGTAAATTGATTGTAATTGCTTTGGGCAAATAAAAATTTGAAATAAGTATTTCTAGTTCCTTTTGTTTATTCAGGAATTAAATATGTGACTTCCTTAAAAATGGTCCAACCAAAAATAGAAGGTGCAGAGCTGCACTTCAGAAAGACCTTAATTCATAACAGCAAGGGGCTAATTTTCTTCCCTGCCTCCTATCCAGCTATATTGATTCAAAAAATCTCCAGAATAGTTTCTGAAGTACAATACTAGAAATATTCTTGCATACCATTGCTATTCTTGCATACTTGTGAACCCTTTAGGAATAGCTTAGTTACTTCTGACTTGGCTACTCCACTCCCTGTTAGCCAGTGCTGCTGAAGAATAGTTTGTTACAGTTCATTGACAGCAGTTGTGAGAATAGTGAAATCCTGAAATACCCCATGTCTTGCTGTCACCTGCCACTGAATTGTGTGTACTGCTCTCTTACTAAACTTTTTCCACCCCTTTTGTTTGTATTTGGTTTATCTCATGCTGCCATTCAGAAGACTGCAGGATTTGAGAAGGCAGGTGTTCCAAATTCAGGAAGAGTCAGAATAAATGTGTGGAGTCATTGCTAATTTTTTGCATAGCTTTCAAACACATGAGTGTTGGGATGTTCCTTGTGACTGGAATGTTCTCTGTGTATTGCTTTTTTTTGACAGGCTGTGCATAGCACAGTGATGCTTTCTATTCAAAGTGCTGCTGGTTTGGCCAGACAGGTGTTTTTCTTGTTTTCTGGAAAATACTGCAGTTGAGTTGGAGATGTGAAGGTGTTGAGAATGAAGCAGGAAGGATACTGTTGGTGTACAGTAGTTTGATACCAAGGTCAAGAATGCTATCAAATAACCATTGATGAAATGAGTGTCAAGTTAGGACACATTTTTAGAGGTGTGTGATGAATGAAGGCCTAAGACTGCACAGGACTTTGAGGCTAAAAGCAATAAAGTTTATTACCACTAATAGTTAGTTGGGTATATCCTGTTGCCATAAATCAATGCCCATTGGATGGCCTAATGGATAGAGTACAACAGCTTGAATTCTTGCATTATCCAGATGTGGAGAGGTTGTCTTGGTAGCCTCAGTGGTGTGCTTCTGATGCCATATCGAATGCATAGGTAGCTCATGATACAATGCAGGACTGTAGATTGCTGGCTTGCTCTTGCACTGTTTTACTTTTGATCCTTTGGCAGTGATCCTGCCATGTGTGAGATGAAATTAAAGGTCCTTGGAATGAACAGGAAGATGCTTTCTTCTGGCCAGCACTTGTGTCTTCCTGCTGTCTCCTCTGTGGCTCTCTCCTTCCCACTCCCCACACCCACTGCTGGTCCTCCAAGCCCTAGGTGCATCTCAGCCAAGCCACAGCCATGAGGGGGAATCTGGCTGTGATTAGGGATGGGATTTGGGCACATCTGTGGCAAGTGGTGGATGGGAGTATCTGGTGTGGATGCCAGCCAGATGGAGCCTACTGGGGCTACAGGGTAGCTGGGGTATAATGTGTTGAGCATAGGTACCCTAGTGGGACTGCCATAATCCTGAAGAAAAATTTATATACTCCTATGCCAAAAAAGCCTAGGCTTTTTAATCTTATGTCATGATCAAAAGCAATTTTGGAGTACTCTTCAAATCATTAAATCATACCTTCTTGAAATCCTGGATTTAAGCAAGCTTCTTCTAACAGCCTGTCCCTTGCTCTCTCATGATTTGCCACCTTCCCCACCTAAGCACCATCCACTTTGTGAAGTGAACCACTGAAGATACAGGTTTTGTGTGCATGTCTTGGCATTCTGTTGGATAAAAGCATTTGCATTTGCATTATGGAAAATGCATTTGGAATTGATGGAAATGAGTTCCTTAAGGGTGTGGATCTTCATTGTGTCTGCATTGCAGTGGGATGATCTCCTTTTCCAGTTTGAGATACCAATTGCTTTAAGACAGTCAGGAATATTTTCTGTTGGTTTTAACAGCATCTGCAATGTGACATCTTAGGAACTACTGTTGCTAGGTCTATTTATATTGTGCCAATACCCTTTTGGGTTAAAGTGCCCTAAATTGTCTCACTTGGGTCAGTCATTAAGGAAAAATGCCAGCCTTATAAAATAAGAAGGCGCCGTGAATGTATGGTAATTATATATGAGCTTAATATTTGAGTAACTTTTCAATAGTGGTCACAGTGAATCATTTTAGGTATGTTTTGCTTCTGTTCAGAGTTTGATGTCTGTCTGTGCAACGGATGCAGAAATTGCAGCTGTTTCAGAGTCTTGGGCAGGATGTGATCTTTTCACTGTATCACTGCTGTTGCAAGTAATTGCACTAATAATTGCCAGGCAGATCTGGCTTAACTCAGTTTTTTAGTATTTTGGAAAGCTAACATATGAGTAATTTTCCTTCATTTTCTGTCTGAGCACTTTTGGGATTTGACTGTGTCTGACTGAATTCTTTCAAGAGGATTATGGGATGGAGGGAAGGGGGGTGTCTTTCTTCTGGCTGCAGAATTATCTGCCTGACATCTACAGTTTTTCATTGATGTTATTGTTCTGGTTTGAATCCAGATTTTAAAAGTGCAGCACTTTCTTATCAGTTTGTTTTTTTCCAGACTTTGCAGCAGCTCCCGAATTCTTGCAAGTATATGTTGTTCTTTTTTCACAGCTTCTCTGTAAAATCTGGCCATACTCTTTCCATGTGCTTTTTTTTTTATTATTATTATTTTTAAGTTCATGATGGTTTTTAATGTTTATTTTTAAGCTTATGATGTAAGTATTGCTATGAATGGCAGACTCAGTGGAGTAAGCTTAAACATGAGTTTGAAGTATAGTGTTTTATTAATGAACAGTCAGCTACCAAGTTGGATTCTCTTCTTTCCTTGTAAGACTACACTTAATCAGTTTGGACAAGCCAGGTTTTAAAAAATCCTGACCTGGCATGCACTGGGTGAGACTGTCATCCATTTCACTTATTCCCTGGTGTCTTGACAGACAAGTGGAGGTGCCCCTGCAGGTGAGCAGCTTCATTGCCAGCATGCCTGATAAAGCAGAACTGGATTTGGGGATGAATGAGGACAGCTCAGGAAAGAAAGGGTGTTGATGTTGGCTGTCTTATTTGCTGCTAGCCTCAAAATAAGCAGGATCAAATTTAATTTATTTAAATTTTAATAATGTAAAGGGTTTTCAAAAACTTACCAAGTGACATAGATGCTTTTGATGTTGTTGTAATAACAGAGTGCCTAACACTAGCAGCTTCTCTGTGTGACCATTTTTACAAATCATAGTTTGGGTGAAGACAGTGAGAGGTGGATATCTTTTGCTGACTAGGACAGGACTGTCTGTCTGGGGATATATCTTTCAGCTCTTCCATCTCTGTGGCCAGGAACTGAGCAAGGAACTGAGCAAGTCCCATGGCAGGAATGATGAGCCTGGTTTGGAGGTGTGGGTGAATGGTTTCATGGTCAGCCTGGCCAATTCTCATCTCTAAGCTGGCTGCATTTCATTTGCAGGGAGAGGTGACATATAGTCTCTTTAATGCCTTTCACTCTTGTAGGGCATCCATATCAGTGACTCGGTCAAGCTGAGGAAGGAGCAGGAGTGAACGGGAAACAGCCTGAGAAAATCAGAGAAGAAAGACAGCAAATGAGAAACACAGCTTGAAAGTTGCTATTTGATAAGAAAAGCTATTTCTTCTCACTTGTTTCGAGCTTGAAATATGCTGGTTTAATCTGATGCCTTCTAGTATTTCTCCAACCTGATTTTCTTCTACTTAATTATCCTACCTTTGATTGTCTTATGTTCTCCTTCCTTGGAACTTTTCTTGTTGTTCTAAACCTTTTTAAAGAGGAGAAGGCCAGACTTAAAACTTCTAAGATGCAATTGAGTTTCTTAGGTGATTGGTTAAAGGTGGGTTTGGTTGTACTTTCTGCAGTAATAATTTTTTAGCACCCTTCCTGCTTTTTAACTGTGCTGGTGCTTTCATAAGAACAGTCTACTGTCAATCCAGGATTTCATTCCTGAATCATCCCAAGCCCATGATTATGCACATGAAGTTGAGGTGTTTTTTCCCCAGCAGAAATACCAGACTGTGTTTAAATGGTACTGAAATCTACCAGCCATTTTTAACAGTTGTAATCTTTCCCTGTCCCCTTGTGATTCATTAGTGGGTACAATGAACACAATATATGCTTAATGCAGATGGCTGTGGGGCTGCAGGCTTAGTGTCCTTCTCTTGGGAAGACTGACCTTGTACTGTTTATTTCTGTCTGACTGGTTCTCTATACAGATTAGGACTTTTCCTGTTATCCCATGACTGCCTAGTTTTTATACTATTGGGACTTTTTTGGTGGGTTTGCTTTTTTTTTTTTTTTTCTTTTAAGCAGCCTTCCTTCCTTTGGAGGGAATCTTTGGGGATTGGACATGAGTTACTGGGTTATAACTTCACATCAGTGTGACTGTGGTAACAGGCTGTGTGTGCAGTTATCACAAATGTGAAGTAGCTTAATTTAAACGTCCATCTCATGTCAAACAATCAACATTCAGCTCCATCTAATCTACATTGCAATCACATCCCAGCTTGCTTCATAAAATGTTAAGTTTCAGTATTCAGTTTGGGATTTAGTTTTGGTTAAAGAGAGCCCTGTGTGTATTACGGTAACTCACTTCTCCTTCTCATTCTTCCTACTTGTCAGAACAGGTTGACTGTTTCTATATTTAGCTCTGCTTTGTTTATTCATCCTTTCTCAATAAGAATTTTACACTTTGTTTACCTGGAAGCAAGATGGGTCCCAATGGGAAAGTGAATGGCAGAATTAAAAGAGTGATGTGAATACTTGCACTAAGTAGCAGGCCATATCAATAAATCAAAGCAGAATTTGTCGGTATAAGCCCTGGTCCTTGGCAGAGTCTCTTAACTGAAAAAAACAAATATTTTAAGAAATTGTTCCCAGATTCATAGTCTCCAAGCAAGAGTAATTTAGGTCGAAAAAAATAAACCCAAAGTTTTTTCTGCCTCCTTTCTGTTCCCCTTATCTCTGCCCACCAACACATGGTAGAGAAGTTTAAAAGCAAACTTCTGGGTTCCATATGCTTTCAGAGAATTTAACCTTTCATGTCTATAACTGCAGACATACAAATGAGGAGGATGTTGCTGCTTCATTTACTAGAACTGTGCCAGTTTTTCTTTTTGTTTGTAATCCTGAAAGTAGGATACACGGCATGGAAACCAGAAACATAATTAAAAATCAAGTATACAGAACTTGGATACATGTATTTACAGCTTTTAAGAATAATTTTTTTGAAAAGTTGTAATAATATGAATTTGCTTACATATCATATATGGGTTTGTGCATGCAGCAAGTGTCTGAATATACTTACATGGGTGAACTGGTTTTGGTGAGCAGACACACCAAGAAAACAGGTAAGGGTGCATTCAGAAGAACTGAGCACAGCACTTCAAAGAAAAAACCAAACCAACATTTAAAAGATGCATTTGTTCTCCTCGTAATTTGAAATTAAGACTCTCTCCTTGACTAGGCTGAAATAAGTGTTGAGCTACTCAGGAGGCTGTGGTGTAAAGCTGGTTTTGTCTGGGACCCGTTCTCAGTCTTTCCCAGACATGGAATAAAGAGTGTCAGTGAAATGGAGAACTTGCTCTGTGTTTCAGTCCTGTGTAACTGTCATGAAACACACAGATACTCTGCCTTAGTACAAAAAGCATGAAATGTGCTTTTCAAGTAAGCTAAGCCAGGGAAGGTTATCAGAGGAGGGTGCCACTATGACGGAATTTCTGAGCACATTAGTAAACATGTGCTACAGTGTTTCACATCAAGATGAAGGATTTTTCTGTCATTCTAGGGAGCTGTATACTTGTCATCTTCCCCACAATACTGAGATTTTGGAAAGTATTAACTGTAAAGGCAGTGTCTTAGTTTGATGGTTATTAATAGAGTCACACTGTAAATTTTAATATAGCAGCAAGCATCGGTTGTACATCTGTCCTTTTTACCTGTAAAAAGCAAACTGACCTTCAGTTGATCAGTTGTCATGATTCAAATTTTGAGTATGAGTATCCTCTCTTCTGCTAACAAAAGCTTTTAATGGTTTGTATATGTTAAGCTTAGCTCAAAATATATACAGTGTTTCAGGGAAAACAGAGTTAGGCAAAAGTGTTGTCTCTGGTCTCCCAGCGAGCCTCTCAGGGCCCCCGGCCAGCCCCGGCTCGGCAGACAACTGGGGGGGCTCCCCCGGTGCGTCCGACAGCGGGGGGACACTCTGAGGACACTCAGAGGGGGGACACTCTCTGTGCCCCCAGGGTACTGATGGCAGCCAGGCCAGTGCCTTTGCAGCAGGAGAGACACTGGAGACAGTGGCAGAGGAAAAGGCCGACTCCCAGCAGGGGCTATTCCAAGGTTTATTCAGAGCTCCCGAGGGACTCCTGCAACCTCAGGGGGCCTCCTGCTCAGAGCACCGGGAGGGATGCCAAGGTCACATTTAAAGGGAGGTGGAAACAAAAAGTAGATAACGTTTGTTGACCAATAAGGATGCTAAAGGGATGGAATCTAAAGGAAATGGACATTTTGGGCAACGTATAGGATACTTCTTGGGGGGCTGACTCTTGGCCTCCAGCTAATCACACGACGGATTTGGCCAAAGGTTCTGGATAGAGAGGATGGGATGCTGAGTGATTGACAGAGGGTCAGGGCGGGGGGTTTGGGGATGATCTCAACCAAGGAGAATGATAACACAGGTATAGGGAAGGGGTGCAGTTTGGGGTAAACTACTTAGGAAAACTAAAGGAATACAAAAAGCTATTACAAAGTATTACGAAATATAAAACCACACTACAACAAGTGTAATGCAAAAGTTAGCAGATTTTACCAAATACCATTTGAAAATCACTTCCCTTTTGCTCTGCAAGTGGGATTTTCAGGCCTTGCTTAGTGAAGGACCAAGAATAAAGTGATACTGAAATAATGACTATTTTAAAAATTCCCATGATTTGTACTCAAATAACAGTATGGCCCACAGAGAGGTAATTATCAACAAATTGTATGTAGCAAAATTATAATTAATTTACTGTATTACATCTCAGAAGGGTAGAACTGAAAACCAAAACCTTCAACTAGTTTTTGCATTATTAGATAGTTTAAAGATGGATGCTTATTATCCTGGTTTTTTTTTTTATTGAATTTTATGTTGTATTTTGTATCAGTAAAGCTGGATCAAAACCTGATTTCCCTGCTTCTGTGGCTGATCTCATTCAGTTCGATGACTGTTTATGTGAATAAGACCCAAAGAATGTGGCTTTGTATGAAATATATCCTCCCAGAGGGAGTTGTAGTAGGCTCACACTTAATATAAAGGGAAAAAAGGCAGAAATGAATGCTTATGTTTCCTTGTCTTGTTGTACAGTGATTTTCAGTGAAGTTTCATATTCTGTGAAATTAAATCTGTAGCTAAGATAATATGATATTGGACAATTTTTATAATTCAGCAGGTCTGTGCTGTTGAAACAATAGGCTGAGTGTTTTTCGGTGCAGATAGCCTGACTAAAATAACATGTTGCCAAAGAAGTTGCAGTGCATTTTCGATAATGTTGAGCAGAGAGATAATTGTGAACTCTGCATGGTGTGTTACAGTCATGGGAGTAGTTAGATAAAGAAAATCTCAGCTTTCTCTCTGTTTACAAAACTGGCCTTTCTGGAAGGACTGGAAAACAAGAATACAAATATATAATCTGCTTGCATTCTCTCTCTACCCCTCCTTTTTGCCTCCCTGTGTTGAGCCAAAAATAAATGGGAAGACTAACTGTAAGAAAACAGCACTAGAATCAGTCCTTCTCTTCCTTAGTTTTCTCTCTCTGTTTTATACCCCACTGGGAGCTGGTGGTGGTGTGGCAACTGCAGCTCCCCTGATTAGGCGTGATTCAGTCCTGTAGTGCCAAGAGAGCAGAACTGTGCTGTTAACTCCTCCTTACTCACACTGCAGTACCTGCAAGTCCTGAGATGGAGCAGCACAGCTCAGGAGTGAAGTTGGATCCTGTCTGCACTGAAATACCAATGCATGTTTCTACCATATTAGGCCACTCCAGGGATTGTAAGGTAATTAAGATGTCCTTGACCTTTTTACCATTTAATTTTCCCATTTTCTCTTCATTCTGTGCCACTTGTAAAAGTTCTGCATTGTTCCTCAATTTCATCTTCCCCCTTCTTTTGTCCTAGTACTTTCGTATCATTGATTAGAGAATCATCTTATTTTCTTTGATCTGGTCCTCATCCCTACAAATCTCCTGTTGTTTTGCTAGTTGTGCTCCTAACAGTGATTAATAAGTGCTCAGTCAACACTTAGAACCCAGAAGAGATGTGAATAGAGCAAAAGGTTTCTTAACAATGTTTTATGAAAGAATTTGTGAGAGAATGGAAAAGGATATGTGTTCCTCTTCCATACCTTTCCAGGCCATCTTTATAGATTAGATTGATTGTCTTGACACATCTTCTGAGGCTTTTTAAAGGCTTTATGTTCAGTATTTTCTTCCTCATCCTATCCTTTAGCTTTTACCTGTCTCAATTTTCAATCTTGTTTTTCCTGCTTTCATTCAACTCTAGTATTGTTTTGGGTCTTGGGGCATGTTTTTCCATCTCTGCTTTCAACTCTCTCTGTTCCAACATCAGTAGCTTATGGGCTTTTCTGGTTGCACTTCTAGCTCTGCTAGGCTTCCAGTCCTTATTGGCGTGCTGGTTTTTTGATAACAATGATCCACTGCGTTCCTTGGGAGGAGTGATGATTAAGGAATATCTATTTCTATCTTACTGGATAGGAACTGCCACCTCTTTGAGATTTTTTATTGTGTTTTTCTTGTAAAAGTGAAAATGGAATCTCTTTCCAAAGGGTAGCCTCAAATATAAGAGGCACAGGGGTGCTGAGCTTCCTAAGGGTAGGGAAGGAGATGGACATGAGAAGAATCCTGCCTGTTTCTGGGAACATGGTCCAGGAATACTATGTCCCTCTAGCATGATTCTGCTCTTCTCTGGTTTTCCATCATCAGGTTTGGGATTTTTTTGCTTCTTATTTCTCTTTAGGACCTGGGCAGCCTTTGTGGGCAGATAATGTAAAATGTTCTCCATGTCTTAACACGATCTTGTACGAGCTGGCCTCTTGTAAAGTATGAAGGAGACTCAGATATGTTGACATTTCAGAATATTCATTAACTACAAAACAGATACACTGACCTGCATGATCCTTTTCAGTACTCAAAATGGACCAAAGCATCTATTTTGACTGAAGACAAATAAAAAAATGAAGGAGAATGGAATGGGTGCAACAAATAGCATCATCCTCCATGTTTCCTGTTAGTGGCTGACCAAGAAGATGTTTGTACTAAGGGATCCTGACTTTACCAAGGTGCTGTAGGTAAGCCCAGGTAGTAATGTATTTTCAGGTTTTCCTTTCTTTCAGGCTGTGGGAAATATTCACAATCATTAAGAGGCTGAATGTCTTTAAACCCAGTTTCAGTTCCCAGAGAGATGGCTTCCACTGCAGGATTGCTCCTTTGGGTTCCTGCAGTGCCTGTGAGCACACAGGGGAAAGGAGGGGGATCAGGGAGCAGTGAGGGGGAGTGAGGGTCATTTGTATTCACTTTGCACTCTCAGCTCTCTGTACTTGACACGAGTATGAATATTTCTGGATTATGAAATTGTGGCTTCTTGTGCACAGCCATGAGGGCAGAGTCTTCACTGGGAGCTGAGGTTCTGTCCTACAGGAGGAGAAGCTTACAAGAAATGCAGTCTCTGTAGCATAGTTTCTTGAAACATGTA
This sequence comes from Urocynchramus pylzowi, assembly GCA_013397555.1. Taxonomy (NCBI): domain Eukaryota; kingdom Metazoa; phylum Chordata; class Aves; order Passeriformes; family Fringillidae; genus Urocynchramus; species Urocynchramus pylzowi. The sequence goes on along the minus strand of VZRH01002289.1, from coordinate 806,657 downwards.
AAATTATATTAGTGGTGATCCTTTTAATCTGCTGGTATGGGAGATTTTTATTTTACCTGTTTGGGTATTGCATTTCAGTGCAGCAGATGGCATGTGTACGACAAGTGCCCTTTGGTAAGGGAGTAAACACAGCAAGAAATACACCCCAAACCCCTGGCATTTTCTTAGGCCTTTTATAACATCAAAGCACCCTTGTGCAATGCTCATTTCAGTCACCTGATGCAAGAGCCAGGGTTTTCTGATAGCTGCTTTCTTCTGTTGCTCCTATGTTAGTACAGCTGGCAAGATTCTCGAGATACAGGGAACAGCAATGTGATATTCAAGGTGAGATGTGTTAATTGAGCTGTAGCCCGAGCTGAGAGAAATTAACTTCAGTTGCTTGTCCTGGAAGTATTTTGTGACGATGCGTAGCTTTTTAAAATTAACTGAGATCCTAGTTTGCAATATAAGTAGGATAGGATGGAAACGTGATTTTGTTTATTTTGGGCTTGGTGGGGAAGCATTCCTCATGAATCAAATGCTGAGTTGAGACTATTGCTCTGCATGGCTTGCACAGAACAAATGAAGGAGGACATTTGGGAACTGGGCTGTTCAGTTGGGTTGGAACAAAAGAGCCCTGAAGTAGGGAATCACTTTTGTTATCTGACTGAGATTCCTACCAGTGAACTTCTGCATGGAGTGGGGAAGAATCTTCTGTAGAACTTCCAAAGAATTTAGCAAGTAATAGAGATAGCACAGAGGGTGCCCACAGCCCACTGAGAGATCCTTCAGCTCCATGTCTGCCAATGGTCCAGGCAAGAGGATCCGCATTTCGATAGTTTTGTTTGCATGACCTGTTTGGAGATTACTCACAAACATCACCTATACAGATACAACTGTGAAGGGCAACTTGACCTTGTTGTATTACAACTTTATAGGGGAATTTAGATTACTTTTTGCAGTTACTGTTTCTTATGGTATCCTTCCTTCCAGAATAACTTAGGGAAAGTCTGTGTCTGTGTGGTATCAAACTCTGTCCTTGACTATTGATAATGGTGAATGCATTAAACATCAAAGTTTTATTTCTGTGGAGAATCAAATCCCTAGTCTGGTCCCCCAAGTCCAGAGCCTGCTTTATTGGTATGGCACATCCCTTTGGCCACCTTGGGTCAGCTGTCCTGGCCATGCTCTCTCCTGGCTTCTTGTGCCCCTCCTCTCTGGCAGAACACGAGACACTGAAAAGTCCTTGACTCAGGGTAAGCACTGCTGAGCCACAACTGAAACATCAATGTGTTACCAACACTGTTCTCATACTAAATTCATAACACAGCACTGACCCAGCTACTAAGAAAATTGGCTCTATCCCAGCCAAGACCAGGACAAGGAGAAGGTGTAACAAGAGTGGGTGAGGCATGAAATGGACTGGTGCAGCTGAAGGCTTTGTGCAGATACTTCTTCAAACCAATGTTATTCACTCAATGCTGGGACTCTCTTCAGACTGTATTTGCATAAACTAAACTTACTCTTGGATTCTTATGTTGTAGCATCTGAGTCAGCAAATGTTGACTACATTACAGTCCTACTACTGTATTCAGTCCAGTATGTTTTAATGAAACAAAGGTCTTGTACCAAAACTGCTGCTGTCATTATTGTGCAGTCTGTCCCAGCACGTGGCTTTTCTCAAGTGTAACTCTCCTTCTTCCCCCAAAATCTACAATTGTGAAAGTTTTACTGGCCTGCCACCACATGTCTTCAAAGAACCCAAGGGGCATTTTTAATGAGAATTGCTTTAGAATTCCTGGTTTGATTTATGACGTAAAGAAAAAAATAATCACAGAAACATTATCCTCTTACCTGTTAAAATTTTTTTCTTCAACTTTATGGTGATAAAAGCTTAACTTTTTGCAAATGGAATGACCAAATGTTTACCTGTTTTCCACTTAGAAATATAGACTGTCTTTGCCTAAATGCAAGATAGTTTGAGAGAAAGGGAAGTGGAAAGGACTAGAGATCTTTGTTCTAAATTGTGGAATAAATAAACATTCAGGGCCTCAGATGGTTTCAGCCTGGATGTTGGCTGAATATTTTTTCCGTAACTTGTCTTTGAGAAATAAAGCTGAGAAGTTTTTTAGCAGTTTGCTGTACTGTTCTGAGAAGGTTTTTGTAACTTGTACAAAGTGAGACAAACATGGCAGCAGGTCTTCGCTTTAGGCTTCCTTTCATCAGCCCACCAGTGTTAATGTATGCACTTCTTTCTTTCTTTTGAACAAGACTATGTGACAGCCACAGAAATAAAGCAAGTACAATCTTTCTGCACTGTTTATATTTATGCCTGAGATATATTTATGCATTCATTCATTTATAATCATGATTCATAAGCATGTTCACAGGTATAGAAATCCACTCCAGCCCATGCTGAGGTCACCAGTTACAACAGGTGCTCTAAGTCTTATCAGCATCTTCACTGCCTTTCAGAAAGTTCCAATTCTGTTCTCATTTATGCTGCACTCAGCCACTAGATGTAATTTCTCACTGTTCAGTAACACCTCCCTCTCCTTTCCCCCTCCAAAAAAAAAAAAACCAAAACCAAACTTGACTCCCAACATTCCTCTCATGTCTTCCAAATATGTGTGAAAGTCTGTTTCAAGAAGCTGACTCTGTTCCTCACCAGTAGCCAGTCCTCTTCTGCTGCCTTGTATGCTTGTGTCTTCCAGCAGTAATTCCTGCAGTTCAGGTGCTGGAGGAGGCGTGTACCATGGTTTTAGACACCCTTGAGTGCAAGTCCTGTGGATCATTAGCATAGGCAAGTGGTATGAGAGAATGCAGAGGCAAGGGGTACTGCTGGATATTTGGTTTTCCATGGCTTTTATTTAAAAAGGTCAGAAGAGAATGCTGTGGTGTAAACTTCAAAGATGTCATCGAGTATTTGCTGCTGTGTGGGAGACATTGCCTGTGTGGTGCACAGGACAAGCAGTGACTGGGCAAGGCTCTGGAGAGGTAAGGGTGCACTTTTGTGTGGAAGCCATGACCTGGAACCCAAGAGCAGGCTCGCACCGTCGGGAGAAACGCTTGACTAATCCTGGCAGTTCCTGCTCTATGATTTGCTTTGCAGCTTTAGTGTTACATTAACTCCTCCTTGGTGTTACATTAATCCAGGGCAAACAAGTTCCTTAGGTTTCTTGTTGCACTCCCAAACAAACACATTCATCAAAATTAGGATAACTGTCTGCACATATGTCGCTTTTACTGTATTCTTTTGCATGCATTGACACTGCACACAAGTCTGAAAAATAGGTGTTTTCAGGATTTTTGTTTCCTTGTTTTAATACCTATCTCTGTAAGTACTATATTGAGGGGTTAGATCTCCAGGAAAGTTTGTTTATGCTGCACTAGCAATGATCAGTTCACATGAGTTTAAAGCCAATGAATGAAATAATAACAACATAAATAATGGCATTATTATTTTATTTATTTATTTATTTATTTATTTATTTAGTCCCTTGTATGGTCCAGAGCAGAGCTATGTCTGAAAATGCAGAGGAAGTATTCTTTGAGAGGAGACTGGCACTCTGTTGGCAAGGTTGCCCAGATGCCGGGTCCAGTACTCCAATAAGACATTTCTTGCCCATATTGGTTCTGCTGACTTTGTTTCAATCTCTTAATTGGTTTTTATAAGCTTTGAATCAGAGCAAGAAAGAGCAATATTCTTCTCATAAAAATGGTGGTAAAACCTCCTGCTGCTTCTGAAGTGAATTTCTGTGTATCCTCATCCCAGCACATCTATCAGTAAACTAACTTGGAGTCTAGCAAGCAGGAAACTTTTCAAATAGAACTTTTCCTAACCAGATGGAAATACAAATCTGTTATTCTCAGTCTCCAAACCTTGTTTATATAAGATCTCAGATGCCTTGTAAGAGAGCAGCTACAAGTCTGTTGCTGCAAAATTGCAAGTATTGCTCTTGTGGGTAAATAGTTTGTCAATATTACTGGAGGTACCAAAACAGAAAAAATAAAAAGAAAACTGCTTACCAAGGGGATAGTCCCGCTCTGCTTGATGCTTCTGACAGAAGTTGTGCTGTGTAGGACAGAAACAGGATCGATTTCAGATTCTTCATTTCTTTACCCTCTGCTGCTTCCTGCTGAACTGCCTTTTTTTTTCCCCAGTAGCCTGAAACACATTCCAGTAATGTCTGTGTGAGGTAGAAGAGTAAGAGTGCCAAGGCTGCTGATGAATAAGAGACTTTGTGATGAATCTTGTAAAATTGGACCTTTTCATTCAGAGAATAGTTCTCAATTACTGAGTCTTTTGTTGCCTTCTTTTGAATTGCCAGGGAGAGGAGGAGATGTTAGGTGTTGTCCTGCAACACTTCCCTCTAGCGTACCTGAATTACCAGAGGGATGAATTGCTTTGACAGGGAGGGGGGTGGGTGGGGGGAAGTGCAGAGGAAGTTGACTCAGTTTGGTAAATCTGGAGATGCAGCAATCGTATTACTTCTGAAACTACACAGTTTTGGGATATTTAAATTTACATTGGAAGTTTGATTTTTAACTTGCTGATCCAAGCAGAGAGATTATAATGAAAACTTTCAGCTTTAAAATCACCACTTTTTAAACAGATATTCAGGTCTTACTGACACCCAGTTCCTTAAAGGAATAAATCTGTAAGATTAATTTTTTTTTTCTATTCTAAACTGTTTTGCAACAATATTATTGTTCTAAGATTTTGTTTATTTGTTGATACTTCAGCTTGGAGCTTCCTACCAGGAGAATTTGGATTGCATGTTTTTTTTATCCAGGCTATGTCAGAATCCCAAACATACATTTTTTTCCTTGCATAGGGTTTTCCTGTAGTAACAGCTGGAAAACTATGGCAGTTTCTATCTTAAAAAGGATGTGTGTAGTGTGTGGTCAGGGCTGCAGCAGGTCACTCCTCACCTCAAGGTGCAGGAGTGCACCTTGGTGACATTACCCTTCATGCCTCAAATGGTAGTATCTGATTGCTAATAGGCAATAGTAATATGTAAACTTAGATGTGTGAGCTGCCACTTCAAGAAGGGGCACTTGGTGCAATGGAGGAACTGCCTTCTAGTTGGACGGGAGTCATTGGTTGTGAAAGCTTGCAGTTAGCAGAATTGAGTCTCACAGACTTGTCTCCAAACCCTTAGTTCTTCATTAGGTCTGACAGGGTATCATACAAATGTATTGGAAATCAATCCATTATCTGAAATTCCTGGGATACTTTTTAACTTAAACACCTAGAGAGAGAGAGAGAGAGAAGTGTCTTTAAACAGTTCCATATTTTCCCTTATAATTATTGTAGGAGCTCCTGTTGTCTCCATTTGCAATGTTTCCTTCTCTCCCAAGCTGAAGTGGGCAGCTCTGCTGCAGCAAACTCTGTAGCATCCTTTCAGCATTGCTGCCAGAGCCATCAGTTTCCAGCTTCAAGGGAGCTGCCCTGTCTCCACAGATCCTTACAGCTTTTTGTGTTGGCTGCTGGTGCATTGGCTTGGCAGCCACTCTTGTCTGGGAGAGCTTTTTAGAGACTCCAATGCTTATTTTTGTATGGAAATCTTCTGGACAAAAAGTCTAACTCAGGAGGTAGGCAGCTGCTTTCCACACTGCACCAAGTTCTGTGTTTCATTTCTTTGTTGTGTCCAAGGGGTTTGGCTGGGAAGACTGTGCTCCCTCTCTGTGCTGCTTGTTCTTCTGAGCAGTTGCAGCAGCCAGCATCCCTTCAGATCTCAGGGGGTGACCTCGGAATGCAGTGGCAAACATCCAAATCTTTTCAGTGCTGGGGGAATGCCCTGGCAGGGTGCTTGTTGAGGAGCACTGCAAGATAGCTAGATGGGGCTACTTCCCTCCATCATCAGGCAAGAAGGGAGAGAAACCAGAAGTGGGTACAAGTTTCAAGAGCAAGCCAGCCTCTTCTCTCTGTTCCTGTGAGGGAAGCACCCTGATATAGCCCATGCCTCCAGCTACACCTGATGCAGAGCTGCACTGATGGCTTTTCTCTTCTCCCTGCAGTCTGAAGATGTCAGATGGGCTCTCTGCTTTCCCTGATGGTTTTGTTGTGGCAGGGCACCCCAGGAACACAGTCCTTCTGAAGAGCTTCCCATATTTATGGGGTTAGAGCAGGCCAGCCAGACTCACACACCACAGAGGAGTGAGTAGTGTATGATGAACTTACTCCTGATTTCTAATGTGAAACCTTGCTCACTGATGAAGGGGGAGAAGACAAGCACACGCCTCTTTTAGAAATGCTTTCTGTGACCAGTTTTGTCCTCCATCCTGCAAAAAATGGTATTATGGGCACAAATAATTTTTAAGGGAATGAGTCCTGTCACAAACCAACATTGCTGCTTTTGCCCACATAAGAAAATTTGCTGTGGAGTCTTTTCTTCTCGCTGGGGAGCGCAGCACTGGCCTCTTGGGAAACAGATAGATAGACCCCTGCAGAAAATAGAGCTGTAGACACATGGTTCCCTGCAAATGTGCTGAGATACCCTTTTCTCTTGTGCCAGCAGGACAAGTGACAGTCTCCCCTCCCAGCAAAGGGGCTTCATATGTCTTAATTCTTTAACATTACTGTAAAGATGAGGCTCTATTTTTAAGGCAAGATGGAAAAGCTGGTATCCTCAGTTTTCTTCATTTCCTCGGGTTTTTTTATGGGCTCATAGAAGCTACTGATTCAAGTCAGAAAATACTGAATATTGTGATTTTCTGTCCATTCTGAAGACTTGGGTGTTTTGTTTTGTAAATCAAAAAACTAGGTTGTTGCCTAATGTTGTTGCTACAGATCTTCAAGACATAGTGTCCAGGACTGAACATGTTTTGCAGGATGTTTGCTCTCCCATCACTGCCCTTCTCTCTCTAACCACAGCTTGCCACTTCCTCCTTCATTTAATGAAGACAGAAGTCTCTTTATTGTATGATAGTCAAAATGTAATATGATAGTGTTGCAGGAGAGCTGGTGGAATGGTACCAGGTGTTTGGTGTTTTCTGTTTCAGGGAGATCTGCAGCTGTAAGAATGGCTTTTGTCTTACTTGGTCCCTATGCAGGAAGGGAAGGCAGGTTGGGAATGCTTTGTGGTGTGACACCATCTGTGCAGCCACAAGCCCTTCTGGGTGCTGCAAGTTGGTGTGGATGGTGTTTCTCACCACATTTGAAAACCTCTGAGTTGGCACACCAAATAGATGTGAAAACCCATACAGAATCTCCAGAAGATCCAATTTTAGATCACATTTTTTCTTGGGGAAAGTTTGGGCAGATCTGGTTTTGTATTAAGGCATTGGGATTGTTTTGTCCCTGGCCTCTTGTAGAAGAAGCAGATGAGTTTTCCTTATAGAATGTTCTTTTAGTTAGCTGGTTCTGATAATCTGTTGTAGATATTCCTGCTGTTTCTGGTTTACCTTCTGTTGTCCTCCAAGTGAGCCAGCACATACTACAGTATTGTCTTTCCTGATGAGCATATGAATAAAGCAGGACTGATAAATTGTTGTTTCAGAACTGCTTCTTAAAAGACACATCCATCATTTTGTGGACAAATTCAATAACCAGAACATGCTTTCTTCATTTTTGAACATATGTCTCAGGAAACATCTTATCCTATGTGTTATCCCATGAACACATTATTCTTTGGAAGTACTATTGACTGTGCTTATTAATGCATAGTGAAAATCTCTTACAAAGAGAACTTGCATAGCCTATATGGAAAAGTAGCTTAATTCTCCTGTCTTTAAAGATTAGTTTCATTTTGGAGCTTCTCTCCCAGCAACAGGTTTAAAATAAGACACTGCCAGTAGTTGTCTTATTAAGGCAGTCTCAAAATGAGTTAATAGCAGTAGCAGCCTCCTGTTCTCTCAGAGAAGGATGTGTAACTTCTTCTAGCTAAATTGTATGTTGGAATTTTAAAAAGGCTTTTTGTAAATATTCCCTTGCTGAAGGAGTGTTCAACCTGCTACTGGATCTAATTATATTCCCATATGAAACTATCCTTTGACTCACTAGTATCTTGATTTTTTTCTGGCAAGTAGAATACATGCAACCTAAGCCCTGAAACTGAATTCATACTATAGTCATTGTGCAAGTTAATTAATTTTAGAAGTGGCAAAGTCTTTCCATATTCTCCCAGTATATATGCTGATTAATATTTTCTAATCTAATTCATACCACATAATATTTGGGTTTGGAAGGGATGCCTGGAGGTCTGTGGAAGCTGCACACTTCACATGCTGCAACAGTGCTTTCAAACCTGAAGGAAACTAAATCAGGTCCAAATACACCATGCTTTCCTGACTGAAGATGAAACCACTTTTGGCTCAGTAGCTTTCAGTTGTACTGCTGACCTCCCAACAGTAGTACACTGCTATCAATTTCATCTTGAGTAATCATTTCACAGCTGCCCTTGCATCATTGCCATGTTTTTGTCCTTCGCCCTTGACTGAGCTTTTGAGCAATGAGCATCTGGTGAAGGTGATGACAATGATGAAAATGTAGCCATTCAGAAAAAAAAAAAAAAGCAGCCAAGGACGTTTGCACCAAGCTGTTTGTGTTGGGTATTCAGCTTCATAGGTGAAGCAGTAAAATCTTGTCAGGAGGTCATTCATTTTGAGAGTAATTGGACAGGGCATTGCAAGTTTTCATCTCGTGTTATGAAGAGTGGTCATGCTGGTCAAAATTTCAAGCTAGTAAAAAGTCATCTCTTGATTTTTTCTTTTAAAAAGAGATCAGCCAGGTCTGCAGCCTGTCCTGTGTATGTCCACTTTATGCTGACATCATTTGGATCTAGCTGCTGCTGAAATAAAAGGCCATTTTGCCACCTGTGTTCACCTGCTACTGTAAGCAGAGAAGAAAGAGAAATACTTTGAATCCACCTGTTAGGATGGTCTAACTGCCAAGTTAGGAGGGCTGTTCAGACCCATGTGGGCATGTGAGAACTGAATAATTGTAATAGTCTAGTTTCTTTTACAGTCCCTCAAGGCAAGTGTTTGTGATTATTTGCTGTAAGATACAAATCAGAAGCAATATGTGCATTAGGATTTGGGAACCATCGCATTACCCTAGTGTAAGAGGAGACAAAAGGGCCTGGGTAAATTTCCCCATGCTAAGGGACACCTATTATCTGCAGCATAGATATCATGAACTATTTAGAAAAAGATACCTTTTGATACCTCACATTGCTGAATTTCTCTTTTTAGCTGGTGGATCAGAAAGCCATTACCCTCTTGTACAGCTTTTGCTCCAGTATCCTGCATAGTCATTTTGCTGAGCAGCGGAAGGCAGAGGAGGAAGGAGGGTCACTGCATGCTATGAAACCTCTCCTGCAGCCCTCCATTAATAGGTTCCTTTTTTCTGGCCTGTGTAATACCTGTCAGCTGCCCCTCATGCCATGTTTGCACAGGGATCATTCCTGCAGTGTGTTTGGCCCCAGCCTGTGCTGTGACTGAATTAGATCAAGCCAAACCAATATATAACACTTTTTTCTCCTGGTTAGATTGACCCTGGGAGTAAACCTGTTCCCTGGGGCTGTGTCTGGTTTTATATATGTGCTGGGTCAAGGTATTAACTGTTAGTCAAAGTTGCTGGCTTGTTCACGGTTCATTAAAAATAAAGCAGACAAGCTAACACTGAATCGACTGCTCCAAAGCTGTGTTAATGTTTTCCTTCCTGACACAGGTGGGGACCTGACCTCTTTCCTCTTACTGGTGGTTTTGTATGCAAGAAGCTTAACTTGTCTTTAAAATCTCACTTGTCAGTAAAAACAGCTGTGTTATGAAATACAAAAGCTCATCTCATCTGGTAAAGGAAAATACTCTTTTGCCCTGTGACACAGTACATAACAGGGCAATGTGGAAGTGCAATCCCTCTGCCTAACAGAAATATGTAAGTCAACTCTGAAACTCTAACTGATGTAATTTACTGACCCTTAGTGCCTTTCTCACCTTCTGAGCATGTCCCTTAGGCAGTTTGGGAACTGCCCAGTGCATTAAAGGACACCTGAGATGCTTTGTGCTCCCAAGCAGTGCAGCTGCTTTTGTGGATGCAGTGACAGCTGTACTCCAGTTTTAGAACTCCTTTTAGCCTGTGGGGGTAGCAGCAGCTTTTGGTGCTGTTCCTGAGCACCTACAGCTGTGAGATACTTCCAGCCTTGCCTCTTCTCTTCTGTTCAGAAGTGGTGGTACCACTCCATGACTCAGATGGTGGGCTGGGAGGATTCCCTGTGGAGGTTGTGTCTGCTCTGTAACTCCTCTACCCAGAGCAGCACAACTCCTTGTGACTGCTATGCTCTGCTTTTGTCACAGTGGTCCTCGCTGTGCCAGAAAGTATCCAAATGATACCTTCCACCCTTCTTTGGCTTTCTCAGGGCAGATGAATTGCACCCTTGAGAGTAGTAATAAATGTGAGTTTGAATATTGCTTTTTAACTTTTATTTTCCTTTCTCAGTGTTTCGATTAAGGCAAATTAAAAATTAATCACATAGCAGCCTGTGTTCCAAGGTCATGCAAGTTAGCAATTTGAATTAATTGAGTATGATGGGGGCATAAAGATAAAATGAGAGGTTTCAGGGGGTCTTACAATACTAATTCTTTTGGGATGAGCAAAATAGCAGACTGAGATTTACTAGATTCAGAGGGATCCTGGGATAATCAAACCATCCACAGGTCTGGAATCCTGTACAGTGAGATCCTGGATAAACATCCAGACATGTAGACTATTAGATATTCCATATTGCATTGTCAGTTCTTTGTCAGTGCAAAAAATACCCCACTACCCAAATGGGGACAAAATGTCACGTACACTTTCATGAGTATGACCATATCTGCTCTAAGTATCCTGTGTTTATTTTAATTCTGGCTGGAGATTTGTCTCTGGTTTCACCCTCTGCAAGGTGGGATATTGGCACCACCAAGCACCTTTTTGAACAGCTAAAGTTACCTTTTTTGAAAAAAAAAATGTTACCTTTTTTGAAAAAAAAAAAATAGGCAGTCAGTCATCTTCTCAATAATAATGATAATGTATTTTTATAAAGTATCTTACGTAATTTTCTAAAATCAAAGCACTGGGGCCTAAATAGCTGAGCTTCATTAAGCAGATGAAATGAAAAAAGAGAAGCATCTGGCAGAAGAATGGAGGGTAGTGTAAAAATAGAGGCATATGGTTGTTTGAGTAGCATTAGTAATTTCTGAAATTACATTGCCTATTAACCTCTGCTCCATTCAAAGTAGAAGACTGAGTGAACAAAGCCAATTTTCAGGACACTCACACAGTGTTCCTTTCTTCCTGAAAACAAGTGGCTGAATCTTGGGGAAATCAGAGGTACCTTTTAGCCAGCAGAATTTTTTGCCACTTGGACAATTTTATAATGTACCCTTAAAAAGTCTTCAGAAAGCAAATCCATTTGTTTTTCTAAAAGAAATACTCTGTTTTCCTAAAACATGTGCCCTGATTCATTGTGATTGGTCAGTATAAGGATCCTGGAGAATATTCCATATAAATATAAGGGGTGTATATAAATACACCCCTGGTACATATTTATCTGTATAGACTGTACTAAGAGGCTGGCTTGCTTTGTGCTGGGAGTTTTGTGGAGTTTTTGCTATAACATGGCTTAATGGAAACCTGTATTTCAGAAAAAGTAATGATTTTTCAAACTTTTTAATCTTGAGTTAAAGAGTCAGTTTCAAACTTCTATTGTAAACTCCTTGTTTCAGGGGTTTTTTGTTTGTTTATTTGGGGGGTTTTGTTTGTTTATTTTTGCATTCCTCTTTGTTTTTTCCTTCTACTCCCTTACATAATTTTCCTCTACTCTCTTTTTTTAACATTGTTTATGTTCCTTCTGAGAAACTTAGCTGGGTGTAGATGGTAGTGCATTCTTGCAGTACCATTGTATGTCTCAGTAATTCTGGAATCAGTGTCTCTAAAGCTTGTAAACCACAAGTGTAGGAAAATCAAATGATTCTCTCAACAGCACAGAGAAAGCCTCTGTCAGACCTGGGACAGGAATATAGATACTTATTCTGGTCACATCACTGGGCTGTGCTACCTCTGGGTCTACTTGCTGTTTTGTCTGTCTGACCTATTAATCTTTCTCATCTCATTGCTCTCCTAATTTGAGTCTTCTCAAACAGTCCAGGTTGCTTCAGGCCTGGCCACTCTGGAGCTGCTTTGGTGTACTTGTTCACCTGGCTCTCCATAATGCTTCCCATCGTGGCTGTAACATAGGCAGGACACTGCTTCTTCTGGTGTCATAAATATGCTCAATTATGATATGGTGGGATATGGATATGCTGCTTATTAAGAAAGACTTCAGAATGTATAACTGCTGTTGTCTGTGGAATAGGGTCTTCAGGATTATTTCTGATTTATGTAATGGTGGATACCATTATATTTAGAGATTTAATGTTTCCTAAAGTAGAGAAAGTCTTTTTGACAGTTTGTTGAAAATCCCCTGGCATCTCTAACTGTACTGTACAAGTGATATGGTGTAGTCAGTAGGGGATTATGTTAAATGGGAAATGCACATTTTGCTTCAATAGTCAAAGTGCAAGAGCACCTTATTCCACTGTAAGAAGAATGGCAGTTGGCAGCCTGCTAAAGGAGGTTTTCGTATTTTGGAGATTTTAATAGTGATAAATACAATGATCCTGTATGCTGAATGCTTCTAGTTGTGAAATAGAAGGCACACTAAAATCAGTTTTCCCACATGAAGGTGGTTAAAATTTATTTCTGAAATGGAAAAGCTGTTTAGCTCTTTAGAAAGTGGTGAGACCTGTGCTGGTTTGGAGTTAACACTGGAGAGGTTCAGCACTGGGACTGTTTCATTTCACTCAGTTTCCCATTAACATCTGCAAGTTCTCAGCTTTTCATGTACATTTTTAAAGCAATTTGATTAGCAAAAATAGGATGATGTAGAAGTTGCTTCTCTCAGAAAACTCACTGGTGAGTTTTACTGTAATTTAATATGGTCTAGTGGTCACATTCAAAGTGAATTAAGTGAAAACTATACATTATCAGTGTTCATACTTCACTTGGTCCCATTTTTGAGGTGAAGAGATCTGGGGAACATGAGTAACTCTGATAAGTAGTCTAAGATTTCTTTATCAAGCTATGCTGAATTAATTAAACATGGTCTGCTTTACGACAACATCACTTTATTTTTTGTGTCAGTTTAATAAAGTTTAAATCACAATCTAGGTCACACTGGCATATCTTATTCACACAAAAGAGCCTGTGCATTTTTCTTCCATTGCCTACTAGAACCAACAGTTCTCTAGCCACTACTGACACGTCCAGCCTGAGAGGTATGTTGTGTCCTTCAGCACTGTATTCTTTATTTCCATTTAGGTTTTGGTTCAATGTGGTTTTGGTTTTCCATTTAGGTTTTGGTTCAACAGGTGGTTTCCTCCAGTATTCCTGCTTAGTAAGTTCATTCCTATTTTTGCATTTTTAGAGTTAATTATTCCTATGTAGATGTGGAATTTTGCACTTATTGATTGCATCCTCTTTTTTCCAGACCATTTCTGCAATTTGAAATTACTTTGAAAAGTGACCTCTCTCTAAAGAACTTGAAGCTTTACCCATTCTGATGTTAGAGACAGATTTCACAAGTGTCATATCTGTTTTCTGGATCCCAAATGGGACTGTTGAACAAAACTGGACCCAGCATATACATATATAAGAGCCTATCAGAAATTTCAGGACAGTTTGATAAAGAAACTTTCAGAGATAACTAGTGAGCTATTGAATTTCTAAACCACTTGGGCACCCAGCTTGCACCCACAGGCTGTATTTTCTTAGTTCATGTGTCAGTGTCAAAGGCCTTACTGAATTCAAGATGCATACACTGCTCTTCTTTTTGCCTACTGAGAGGTTACCCTGTCAAAGAGGAATATTACATCAGACATAATTTTTTATGATTTTTGTTCTGTTAGAGGTTTTTTGTCTTACTTTCATTCTTGTATTCTACTTGTGGCTGCCTAACCATTTATTTCTGGGTGGTAAGGGTAGGGTGGGGTGGCAGTTTGTAATTCTTTTAGTTTTTCTTCTTTTCACCTTTTCAATGACAGTCTTGACCTTCCTTTGTAGAATTTGTCAATTTTCTCTCTTCTCAGCAAGTTTATAATGCAAACCTAAACAGGTGTAGGGACATTGGTTGAGCATTTTAATTGATGATAATATTTTCCAGGATGTCCTGACCTCTCCCTTATTTTCTCTCATGGGCTTTGTTTGGCATAACAAGACAAGGCAGGAAAATGAGCAGCTATATTGGCTTAGCTGGACCAAAAAGCTCCTCCTCCTGGCCTCACACAGTGGCCAGAAGTGTATGGCTAGGGAAGGGAAGGAAGGAAAACTTTCTTTCCCTTGACTCCAGGTGATCCTTCAATATCTGCATCATCCTTCTTCTGGATAAGATGGGGTTGGATAACAATGACCTAAGCTTGATTTCCTAAATTCTGTAAATGAATGTTTGTGTTAGTTTCTGAAGGTAAACCAGTTCTTTTGCTGCAACATAATTGTTGCTGGATATTTAAATAATAAATGCTTATATCTTCATCAGAACTTTCTGGTAATTTCCCCTGATGTTACCCTATGACTGCTGTAGCTGCAGTGTTCTTTCATTCTGAACTGTAGCATGACTTTGGAAAGGGTACCTGGCTTAGAGAGTTAAGGCAACTACTTACATATTGAGTGAGAATTGAATGACTGTAGCATTATTTTGGGGATATGAACGTGACTGATAAAAGGTTTATCTAAAATGGTTAAGCAGCATTGTTTGTATTTTAAATGAAAACAGTAAGCTGCTTTTAGGGAAGAGTGATGAAAGAAGGATGACAGACTTTGATGAAACAATAGGAGAGAAATATAAGGTGCAGGATATGCTTGGTACAGCTGAGTGAACATAGTGAAGTCACGGTGCTTTGAGCTGAAGAGATGTAAATTTCTGTAAGTTTTAGAGATTAGTCCATGAGAAGTGAGTGTCAGTGTTACTTGTGTGTTTTATGAAACTGATGATTGGGCAGGTTAGGCTTTGCAAACACCTCACCAGGTCTAGGAATCCAACCCAGTGCTTTATTTGCTTGTAGTTCATCTGTGAATGAAAGAAGAAAACTATATGATTTTATTTCAGTGTTGCTCACAGCAAGTCTGAAAGGGTCTGCTGTTTCCCTTGGTTGCTTTACTTTTCATTGTAACAGTGTTTCAAACACCACTGTCTTCTCTGAATGTGTTGGAGGTCTCCATGGAGAGCCAGCACGGTCAGGATGGGCAATATCCAGCTCTAGGCTGCAGACTGGTATGATGCAGGAAACACTTTGGCAATTGTACTGAATTGATGCATCTTCCTGAACATAATCCAAAACAAAACAAAGTAACAGAAAGGATTTTTCCTTTCCTTTGGCACTTCTGCTGTGATGCTTACTCTGACATCACCTTTCCAGTCATTCATGTGGCATCCCAGGAGAGGCAAGACATGAATTTCTAATACAAGTAATAAACAGGAGCTTTCCTTCTCCTCAGCTAAATATATACTTTAATATTGCAGGGACAGAGGATATGTTTTCTTTGGCAGGTCATTTTTAAGCATCTTCCACACAATTTTTATGCCAAAACACTTAAGTAATTCTGTTACAGAGGGACATTAAGAAGCTCAGGCAAGAAAGACAAGACATTTTCTCCTTGAGTTTGAAATAAGTTAGANGTCATTTTTAAGCATCTTCCACACAATTTTTATGCCAAAACACTTAAGTAATTCTGTTACAGAGGGACATTAAGAAGCTCAGGCAAGAAAGACAAGACATTTTCTCCTTGAGTTTGAAACAAGGTAGAAAGAAGATGAGGGAGGGAGGTTTACAGAGGCTCTTCCAGATTCCATGAGCAGGGAAATGTTTTGCACTAGCAGTGCATTTGGATGGGCACAGAAGAGGCCTGTGCTCCTTCAGCCAAGAGGCAGGAACATCCTCTAGGGAAGAGACGGAAGCAGGCTCCCAGCTCAAGGGATGTGAATGAAGGCTGTGCCATGGAGCTGTGCAGACTCATGTTTTCTGATGCTCTGGCTCTGTCTCTGTCCTGCATGGGCACCACCACTCATGTGGGGACCAGTGCCAGAACAAAATGTGGCCTCATCTGAGTTGCTTACAGATGAGGAACAAGTGTGTTGGCCCATCATGTTGTTTAATCTGTTTAAATTTGTTAGTGTGTAATAATGTGAGAATTTATCAAGGAATGCCATTCCTTCCCACTTCCCTCTGCATTGAGGCTGCTGCTTGTATTGTTTCCTTTCTTCTTTTCCTTCTTTCTCTTTTAATGTTCACCAGAAATGTGGAATAATGGAGTTTTACACTGCTGCAGCAAGTGTAGCACCTGCCATGTGAAATCTCTCCTTTTCTCTTTGAGTGAAAGCTTTAAGCAACACTTCTCCCAGACAGAGATTAAGGCCTTGGAATTCCTGTCTGGGGTGGACATTTGATTAATACAGGGTCCTTTTATTGTCACCCTGCCTTTCTGCTCTTCCTCATTAGAAATCAGTGACTCTTCCCCAATTCATTCATGACACAGAGAAAAGAATGTCTAATGACACATATAAATACAGAAAAAATATAGCATGCATTCAGCTAGTAAAATGAGCTATTTTCCCACATGGGGAGGGGATTAGGGGGGCATTTGTCTCCTGCAGCTGCTGGTAGAAGCCTCTGACAGATGGCAGTGCAATATATAGATAGATAGATAGATAGATAGATAGATAGATAGATAGATATAGATATAGATATAAATAAATGCACATGCATGTATGTGCACACACAAGTAGGAAAAAGAAACACAGTTGCTGTTCATAGGTAATTTTGTTTTGTGTTTCTGTTTCAGTGAAGGGATGTGGTGGCCTGGAGCTGGGGGGGATTTTGCCTTTGAAGGTTGGAAATAGTTTTGCTTCTGCAAGCTACTGTTTCCATTAGCACTTGACAGCACCATTGGACAGGAGAGGATTTATTTGCTGGGGATTATCCAGGGAGGCACTCCAGGGAGGGGTGTGGGGGTGTGTTTTGGCCACAAAAGAGTGTGGTGCTCTGGGGACCTAATCCTTCCTGTAAGGAATTACACAATTTACAGAGGTAGAAATGGGCATGTTGATAGTTCATTGTAACCCTTTCAGCCCTTATCTCCAAGGAAAAAACCTTATCTCCAAGGTTTTCTCCAATTTTTAGTGATGTAGTCCTTCCAGACACAGACAGGGTGAATATGTGCATCAGTTCAGCTGGGTTTAGAGTTCCAAACAAGTGCTTTTCTGCTGTCCTCTCCCTGCTGCCTCCCAGCTGAGCAGCTGCAGGTCATGCCAGGGCTGGTATTTGGGGCTTGCTGCAGTTCCCTTCAGCCTGGCTGGGAGCACAAACACAAGATCTGTGGTGCAAAGCCAAACCAAAACCAAGCTCTCTTGGACTCATGCTGATCCTGTGCCAGGGCAGTGTGGAGAGAGTGCTGGTGCAAAGAGAGGTGGGAGTTGCCCAGAGGAGACATTTCAGGTCCTCCAGCTGCTACTGGAGGGGATTTGATGGGCAGTAGAAGCTTTCTTCTGAAATAGCAGGATGGTTATGTGCAGTGTTGGTGGTGAGACCAGTGTGGCCAGGGCTTGCCTTACCCCTGGAAATTGGAGCTGCAGGGTTTGGAGCTGGCTAGAGCCTAGCTATAGGGATACATGCCAAAGGTGCCCAGAGCAGGGCTACTAGGTTCAGTGTGATAGATGGTGTTACAGAACAGAAGGAGGAGGGAAAAATCACCTTAGGTATCTATAAACCGTAATGCAGAGTATACAAAGTAATGTGACTAAAACCATACATATATAAATATAATTGATATATATATAAATATGTCAAATATATATATATACACCAAATTGCTGAGGAAAGTTTCTCTTTGGTCACCTTCTTGGTCTCCATGCTCAACCCTGGTGGTCTTGTAGTTTTGTCATTCCAGTTTTTGACAGAAGTAAGGATCAAAATAAGCCCCAGCAGCTGTAGTTCAAGATGAGTTCAGGTGAAATGAACATGAATGAGGCAAATGTACTTGGACAGGTGCTTTGTGAGTGCTTTCTCAATGTCTGTCCACTGCTGTGGAGGTTCTGCCTTCAAAATGTACTGGATTCATTTCAAACCATAAGGTAGCAGTGGCCATAACGTGCCTTGCTTTATCTTTCAGTTGGTTTTACTTCTGTTTTTAATGTTTCAGCATAGTAAAGATTTTATTATCCCAGTACCTCCTTGAGGAGCTTATTCTACTGCTATATAAATTGACCTGGTTAATAATTCAGTTTCAGTATTAATTTTTTTAATGCATTGTTACATGGGTACCTGAAACTGTCAACCTTCTTTGGTAGTGGTGTTAGAGATCAAGAACCCAAAACTAAGACCTCATAGAGAGGGTGTTTCCACAAGCACCTGTTCACTTTGTTTATGGAGGTTTGTCTCCAGCACAGAACGAGCTTCATTCTTGCAGTTCTGGCAAATGAGCTGTGACACACTCTTACTGATGCTGCTGCTGCAAGTAATCAGCTAGAGGTTACTGAATAAAATACATTTAAATGGCAGGGAAGGAGAAGACTGATTTATTTTGATTGTTTTTTCCTCATGAAATTTGAATACTGCAGTATGTAATATGAACAATTTTATACAAAGATTTTTTTCTCCATATGATACCATAAATCAAGAGGGAGTTTTAAAAACCCCAAATTGCTTTTACTGACTTTGTATTTTCCCCTGAAGAGCTGAGATCTAAATGCTTCAAATGAACATATTTTTCTATTTATGCTGAATAAAACTATAGATCTTTATGTTGAATAGTGTATCTCTGAGGCAAATATCATCACCTGAATGTACTAAACATTTAGAGTCAGCCCTCTCTGTTTATGTTTTCATTCCCAGATCAGTGCTAAAGGAATAGTTATAAAACTGCTCATCAGAGGTCTCGATAAACATTTTTCTGTAGTTGCAGAGTGATTAAGATGTAACAACATGTTTGAGATATGTTTGAGGAATAAAGCGCTTAATAACCTAGCGCTATACTAGCTGTTACAGAACAGCTGTGGGTTTCTTCTCCTTACCAAAGAGGTGATAAATTAGGGTGTTTCACTGTGTAAACTCCATCCTTTTTCTTAGATTCAGCTCCTTTTAAATTGACAAGAATGGGAAAATGAATATGACAAAAATAGGTATAATCGCTCAAAATTCTTCATTCAGAGTGCATTAATATAAATTGGGGGCACAGGGGTCAGTTTGGAAAAACAGAACATAAATTTACTCTGTAATCTGTTTGTAACAGGCTCAAATGATACCAGTTTAAAAAGTGGGAGAGCCTTTGAAGGAACTGAGGCAGCAATGGAAGCGCTCACTCGCTTGCTGGCTTGTGCATGCAGGCGTGTAGGGCTGCTTATTTTTCAGACAATTGTGCCAACGCTGTAAGAGCTCTTGTTTGGCACAGCACCACTGGAGTGCACTGAGTCTGGGCTGCTTGTTTCATCCCGGCATCTGGTGAGATTAAGTATTAGTGCTGCTGTTTAATGAACAGTGTGCGGATGTGCATGAGTATTTGGGGTTGTTTTTGTTTCCTCTGGTTTGTGGCCGACAAAGCTGTAGGGATGAACAAAGCCTTCCAGGCTGCCTACTACATAGATTAATTTACAGCTGCCAGTTTATATTAGTTGTTCTATTTATTCTGCTTCAGTGCTTTTTTGAGGAAAGGAGTATTTCTTAGTCAATTGTCTGGCAAAGAGAAAGGAATTCAAGAAATGTGAAGCAAACAAATTCGCGGTAATTAGGCAAGCCTTTGGCAGATGAACTGTTTGCTCCCTTTTCTTATGATATTATGTTACACGGAAGGACTGGAGTTTGAAAACAGAATTTAAGTTGACGTCTGAACTTTGTCTTTACTCTCCTGTTCTCTGGGTTGGTGATGCTGAGGCTTGATGAATGGCAGCTATAACCACGTCTCTTGTCCGCCTACTTAGCGGAGCCCTACGGGAGGCTTTGACAGGCAGAGCAGCTTATGCCTCTTGTCTCTGCAGCTTTCATGATGCTGTAGATTTATCAGGAAGCTCTAATGCTCTTTTTTTTTGTTTCCCTGTAACTCTCCTTCTCTCTGTCTCTGTTTGCACTGTGTGCTGACCACCTGATGCAGCCAGGGACTGCTGTCTCTGTCTGCTGGAGATGTCCAAAGCTGTGCACAACCCTGCACGCCCTGAGAGGCAGCTCTGTGCAATAGGTGGTTATCAGTGAGGGCACGGAAGAAACAGCTGAGAGTTTATCCAAGAGCCTCATGGAAATGTCTGAATATTGATAATACAGACTGTCTGTTGTCTTGTCTGTCTTCTAAAATAATTGCTTTGGAGGACTCAAGTAGTTCAGAATGGGATTAGTTGGTTTACTTATAGCAGGATCAGGCACAATGGGGTATGTGCTCTTCTTCCCCACTCTCAGCGGAGCCAGTAATTTGTTGCCCAAATTACAGAGCATAAGATCAGACTGGGCTAAATATAATCTGGAATGATCCTGCACAGATCATACTCCTGCTTCCCTCTGCTGGGTTGCAGGGTGGGGAATAATGCATTGTGGGCCTCTTTGGAAATCGAGTGGAAGCTAGGAAGACATGAGACACCCCAGGTGCTAAGAAGGGACCTTTCAGGAACAGGAGCCGCAGCTCTCAGGACCCCACAGCGTCAGGGGAGCCCATTCTCCGCCGAGGCGTCCCTGGTGAACTGTCAGCTCTGAGGGAAGGCAAGGAAGTGAAGTCTCTGTAATTCACTCATAAACCTTGGCAGGTAGCAATTAGAGTATCTTGTGTTCTTGGGTGAAAGTGTCTAATGAGAGATCTGTCATGCAGAGATAGATACAGAGGCATATGTACATATATATATTTTTTTCCTCCTGAGAAAATGTTTTTGCTCGACTGTTTTGCTCCATAGTAGGTGATTAGTAGCAGGCATGACACCAGTACTGTGATCTTTTCTTTCTTCTGTCTTGATTGGACTTTGGCTTTGGAGCTTGCAGGTGTCTGTGATGATGGTGCAGGTGTTTGCTGTGCAATGTACAGCTTCATTTGAGAAATGCTTTCTACTCCTCTTTTGATCTTTATACTTTTGAAGGTCTTTTAATTGATTTGGAAATACCCTTTAATGAATGTTTTTCTTTTAACTGTTTCGTATCAGATGTTTCAAGTATATGTGTGCTCCATTAATATGAATTTTATTTGTTGACTGTGTCAAAAGTTACTTGATATGTCCTATATGAAAGATTTCAAAACCTTGCTAGCTAATCATGTTGGTTTTAAGATTGTGTAGCAACGTGGAGCTGGTACTGGATTTCTTCAAAGTATACTTTGACATACAGTGGGTACTTAGAGTTAAAAATAAAATAAAAAAAAATCTTCTAAATGCACCAAACCCCAAAACAATCAGTGAATTATCAGAAAGAAAAATGTTACATGTGAGTTTTTTTTTATTATAACCAGTCTTTAAAGTGGTTCAGAATAATTAATAAAACTATTTTAAACCCACTATTTTTCATCATTTTAATTGAAGTAACATTCCATCTAAAAACAGCTCTGCACAATATTGAGAAGTAGCATTTGTACTGTATAAAAAATACACCAAAAAATTCACTGTTTTCTAATACTTTTCTTTGTCCTGAATAGACATTTGTGAAAATATAGTGCTTTTTGGTTACAAAGTAGAACTGCCAATTTTTACTGTAAAGTTTATATTTTGTTGCAAGTGATTGTCTTTATTACCAGACAAGTTTTCACATTTTTAAAATTATATGTAGAATTAGTTCTTAAAATTAAATCAGTTCTTCCTAATACCTCACATGTCAGTTAAATCTGCTGCCCAAAAAAACCCTTAAGGAATCTTCTTTTTGGACATAAAATCTCAGGGCATGTTGGGTTGTTTTCAGAAAGTGTAAAGCTGAGTGAAATGGTTTTTTTTCTGTTGCAGTTGTGGGAGGTTTTATTCCTGGGTTGAACTGGCAAAGCATCAGCCCAGCCACGTGCCCATTTAGCTGCTGGTAGGGATTAGATGTTCAGAATGATTTGCTCTATGGCTGGGGTGGGTTTACAAGTGTGCTGCTTTGCTTGGTCACATCCAGTTCCTCTGCCATGTCACCAGGCTGGTGACAGCCTGGGTAGCTGTTGGCTGCTGCACTTCTCCCTCGTAATGAGATGAGAGCCCAGATATGGGATACTCTCATGTAATGCTTTCAGGAAGTATTTTCCTTCTTGTTTTTGATACAAACAAGATGACCAATCATATGATTTTTATGTTAATTTGTGAAAAATGCATGGACATTTCAATTGCTCTGATATTAAATCACTGGTTTTCGTTTATGGAGTCACTTTTCAGAAATTTCTTACGGTTCTCTTTTTGTCAAGGAAGTTTTCTTTCTTGTTTTTTATCATATGCATTGTTTTATGTTACAGCTGAATAAAGAATCAAATTTTTTCATTACTACATGCCATACAGCAGTCCTGAGTAGATGAAAGAGAACTAGAGTATATCTCAGTACCTGGCTTCTTTATTCCATGTAGTTTGTGCTGCTTTGGTAGGCATCTAAAATCATCGCACTTGGTTTGATTGTTATCAGAAGTCAAAAAGTCTGACAAAACTGCAGAGATACTTGGTTTTTTTCTTTCTCTTTCATTCTACAAAAACATTTATCTGCTTTTTTCTATTACACCACCTAGTCAACAGAGGCTTCATCCTTATCTGTGTGTGAAAGGGAAATTGCCCTCCTCTGCAGATGAGCAGGGAACAGGAATCAGACAGTATCTCCGTTAAGCTTCTTTAAACATTTAGTAAGAGTTTTAGAGTAAAACCTTTGACAAATGTTGTGGTTTAAGACCTTCACATCAAATGATGGTATGGATTTCCTGGTTTTCTTTCATGTGTACAAATGACTTAACAAAAATAATGGCTGTTGACTGTATTATAGAAATATATATTCAGAGCGTACATAATTAATAAAACCTTGAAAATAATTGGTGAGTATAAAAACTCACAAAACCCCACAAAAATACTTTAAATTACATATATTATTTTCTTTTGAACATTTTCTTTTCAACTCATGACTTGCTTTTTTTTTTTCTTTTCTTTCCTTTTGCTATTTCTGTTGGAGTTTACGCTTAAGAGCACAAATAAAGCAGAAAGTATTTGGGATACTTTTAAGGGGTTTTTTAAAATATCCAGATTGTAGCTATCCAGTTGTGTTAGCAGATTTTGAACCTTTTGCCCTTTTTATTTGTGCCACAGATGGGAAGCAGGCAGTGTGCTGAGCAGGTATGCAGGTGCCAGCACAGCAGGTGTGCCTTCTGACAGACCTGCCTTGCCTGTCCACACGTATCTGTGCATCTTCTCGGAGCCAGGTTCTTATGCAAAGCCTGGAAATGGTCAGTAGTGGCTGTACAGTGGGAACCACCACCAAGGCTGAATCCCATATTTGGGATTTCAATATCCAAAACTGAAATGGCACTAATCTTGTGCCCTCACAAACATACACAAAAAAGTATGCTTTTTAGTTTAAATTAGGTGAGGAAAAGTAGTTCCTCTATTTGCAAATATATTTTAAACATGATGATTTGGAATGAATGTGAGAAAGCGAACAGGTCATTTTGCCAGGTCTTTCAAGTGTTAGTTGAAACATCAGGCTATTCAAATTTGGACATTTGACCCTCAAACCAACCTGTCTGCCTGGGACTCTCTTTTAGGGAATGGAAAGAGACATTTTTCCTCTGAAGGGATGTTTAGAATCTCCAGATTAAGTGCCTAGTGTGGACTGCCTTCTGCTTCTTTCTCCACAAGCATGCTCTGCAGTCATTGAAGAGAATGGGTCTGGGCTACATGTAGATATATATTCCCAGTTCCTTGTCTTTCCTGAAGGGTGGTGGTGAGGGAGAGAGGTGGGGCAGTGTGGCCATCAGATTCTTCTAGAGGAAAAATTTAACAGCCTGCTCATTTGTTTGAATTAATTCCTACACATGGTGGTCCTAAAACTCTCCATCTTTAGAGAAAGCTGAGTAAGTGACATTTCATAGGCTGTCCATTCTGTTATCTAAAGAGCTCTTCTGTTTTCATGTGGAGGGCACCTCATTCCCACGGTCACAGTGCTCCAGAGCCCTTTGTTCATCTTTGCCTCTCTTTTTGCCCCCTTTGGATGAAGGGGCATAAATCTCTTTGAAACATCCAGCTAAAATGTCAGGGTACTTAACAAAACAGTGACGCAGCTACTTGTGCTCATCATGAAACTTTTAAATGGAGAACAAATAAACAGCCAGTGAGTTCATAAATATATAGCTTTGTTTTCCTGCAAGAACCATAACAATTCTCTGGTGCTTGTGCCTTGCAACCTGCCACAGTATCTGGTTTTAATGTGTGTGCCCTTCAATGTCTTTGCAGGTAGCTGAATTAGCCTTCCTTTGTCATCCCTAACTTTAAATGGCGTAAGTTCTGTCTGCTTAAACTTCCCCTCTACTCTTTCTTCCCTTTTTCATTTGATTTTCTTCTGAAAAGCAGTAAAGAAACTAGCAAAAGAAAGGGAAGATAATGGAGAAATGCCATAGTTTGGTTGAACCAATACTTGAATTAAGAGCTGTTCCTTTTACATATTCAAGGAATTCAAAATTCATATTTTGGAGTTGTGTTGCAGGGTGGAAATCCCTGTTTTGGGAAATCCCATAGAGCCTACATGGATTTTAATAGCAAACATTACACCTAGTAGAAAGAATTCTTCAGCATGCTGTGTTATAGATTGAGATCCATGGACTAAATATTCCAAGATCCAAAAAAGTAGCCTAGAGATTTAAAGCTATTTGTAAATATGAACAATAATAAGCCTTGTAGCTCTCTGGGTATCAGGAGTTGGAGTGAAATCATCAAAGTTAACAGTAAATTCCCTGTGATATAGTAGGGTCAAGGATCATACTTATTTTTACTTAAGGTTTTGTGTATGTAAAGTTAGATATATGGTGAAGGTGGCACCAGGAATGGCTTTGCTGCTTTAATGACACAGAAATGAATGGTGGTTAAAAGGTGCTGGGAATCCTGTAGCCTCAGATGGGAGCTAAGGGCTATAATGACAGTTCAGAAGACAGTCTAGAAACAATCTTTAGCTCTTTCTCTAAGAAGATGGAAGCCTTGACAGAGCAAAATATTTTCTCTAAAGGATGGCCAGGTTGTTGTTACATAAAGGGTTTGCACAATCTAAGTAGAGGTGTGTGAAAATTAGAGGTGATGTCCCTTTGTGGTCAGAGGAAGGGGCAAGAAAGCAGCTGGAGCACGCCTGTGCCTGCATTACACTTGTTTGCCTTTCTCCATCCATGGTACTAGGAAATTTAACTAAATCAAAACTTTTTCAATATTTAAGTTATCCAGCAAAGTGTATCCAGCATGGTGACTATTGCAAAGCTTTGTGAGGTTTCTGTTGTTAATCTCCTGTTAAGAGAAAGAAATGGAGGGAATGACTAATGTATTGCCTGTACACAGTGTAAAATAATGAGTGGGAGGAGCAGGAATTGCAGAGAATTGGCTGAAGTCTCCAGGGTTTTGTCTTTCCCTTCCCCCTTGCACCTGGGTGGATCAATAGAGAGGGAGAGCAGTTGTGTGATGGCTTTTTGCCCATCACTGTGTGCTGTTAGTTTGACACATGCAATTTACTTGGAAAAGCTTAAGTAGCCTTAATAACAGAAAGTCCCAGCAGAGCTGACACTAATGGTCTCCCCCGTTGTCAGTCTCAACAGAGAGATTAAGAACTGAATGAACAAAGAGACCCAATTACTATCTCCCCCCTCTGGATGTTGCTGCATGAAAACAGGTATGAGCTATGACAGTGGCTCTTTGCACAGACTCTGCCGTGCCCTGGTGTGAGAGGGGTTTTTACTGTGCTCTCAGTTTACTGCCATTGCTGAGGGCTGCTGCAACATCACCCAGTCCAGCTTTTTTTGCACTAATAGTGAAGCCCAGTCATGCCCTGATAATGCACATTATTGAGCACTCTTCAGACACTCACCGTTCAATACCCTGTGCTAAACCTAGCCCAGCTATGTCTACCATTTTTTCTACTCAGTTTCACGCAGGCAAATCATCTTTTCTTGGCCCAAGCTGTCATGGAGGTAGCAGAGTGCAGCTCTGCAGGGTGTGCAGCCAGAGACAGACACGTCCCCACTGGACTGGACTTGCAGAAAGGTCTCAAAGAAAACAGAGCATCTGTTTCTGCTTTCATCCAGAGCTTGGAGTGACTTGGTTAATAACAAAACATGAACACCGTCTGTGAATGGCTACACAGCCCTTTATGAGTGCTGTTCCTCAAATATATTATAAACCACAGTGCCAGCTCTCTTTTGCCTCCCTTCACTAGGACAGGTTTGTACAATCCATCCAATATTCAGTTTAAAAAAAAAAAATTGCTGCTGCGTGTGCTATAATTTTGTGTCTGTTTTTTATGGCTAATGTGTAGAAGGCTTTAATTGAAACTCATTTCTCAGTAAGACTGAGTAAGAATTTTTTCAGGAATTTTTCTTTTCTTATGTTTCTCTAGCTTGGCAGACCAAAGATTTCTCACCATTAGGAAATGAAACAAATGTGTTTCAAGAGGACTCTAGGTGGGCTTTACCAACATAGGGTTTGATCAATGATGATGATGATGGATTGATTTTGAAAAATATGTACCCCACCTTATTCAGTCTTAGTATTGAGGGGAAACATCATCTTTCAGTGAACAGCTGATATTTGAAGATACTATCCTGTTGACAAACTGTTAAACCAAATCTGTCTCCCCTGGATTTAGAAGATTAAGACCTAAATAATAATTACAGCATCAGTATCAACATTGTCTAGTCTTGTCAGTCTTTGCTTTATAGCTCATTGTATTTTCCAACATCACTTAAAATACTTTGCCAGGTATACCAGGTGAATATAAATACCAGGTGGAGCTCAACATATTTATATTTCAAAAGTAGTGAAATAGGTGCTTTGCATTTTATTAATTGAATGTAAGTATGTGAACATTTAACTTATGTATATGAACATATTTCATTGATGGTTCTAGAGAGGAACAAATGCTCTTGTACAATATAATAACTAATATTTATGCTGCTAAAATGTACTTAATATGCATGAAAAATAATGGGTTTGGCTAAAACCAGGTTTGGACAGCTTTGTGTGTTTTTCTGTGTGCATACAGCATGCAAAGGAACACTGCACATCCAATGAATGCAATATTTAATCTAAAGTGAAATGCTTAACACTCGTAGCAGCAGTTCAAAGATGAGGACAGCTTTATTAGTGTTTTAGAGTCACGCTTTCTTAAACTGGAATTATCTTACAGTGGATAATTAAAGTTTTGTTGTTGATCTCCAACAATTAAATTGGCTCCCTTATATATCAAAGTTACAGTGTTGGTTTTTTAAGTGACTGCATACATCAAAAATTGCAGAGAGGAGAAAAAAAGTGTTAATGATTTTTATTAACAAAGACTTTCATGACTGGTAGAAAGAGAGGAGTATATAAACTTTCTATTCCCACCTAAACAAAATTTAAAATACCTCCTCCTAAATGGACTGGAGTGCATTTTGGGAAATACCTGTGTGTTTCTTAAATCATGTGCACTAAGCAAATATGACAGTTTATAAAGAAGTAGTAATTTATTATAAATATTTACTCTATGTCCCCAGTGAGGTTTTTGACAGCATGGGCGTTTACCTGGGAGATTTCCTTTTTCCTTTTGTCTCCCTCCAGTTCTCTGTCAGTTTAGGAACTCAGCAATTGTTTCGAAGAGAATACAGTCAAAAGAAGCTTTTTCATTGCTTGTACTCTCTTCTCCTTTCTTAGAAGCCTTTCATTCTTCAGCAAAGGCAGAAGTTCTTTGCCTGCCCTCCTTTGCTAACCCTTCCACTTGCCCTGATGATCATGCACGATCTCAGACCATTTCATTGCTTTTTCATCTCTTCTCTTAGTACCCACCTTCAAGTCTCATTCCTCTGGTTTTGCAAGCAACATAAGCTCATCTGAACCTCTTCCAGCATGAGAAAAAGACCAGACTATCACCAGTTACATTTGCTCTTCTAGATACCTTCTGCAAGTCTCTTCTCCCCCTTATGGCTCATTGTGCTGTTGGTGGTACAGTGACTTTTCCAGTCCAGCTTTGCACATTTCATTCTGGACAGTGTCTTTCCTAACCTCTTCCTCCTCAAAGGTTACAGTGTGGTCTTCCTCCTCAGCCTCACATCAGCTGTCATCTCTCTGCAGTCCCTGATGTTCTTGAAATCCTGCCCATGCTTTTATTCTCTGATCTCATACCAGATGTTGGGTAGCATGCCTGGTCTCTTCATCTGTTCACAGCATTGCTGCTGGATCCCTCCTACACTGTCTGCCGCTCTGTCCAATTGCTGCTGCTTGATTTTCCTCACAAATACAGAGCAGGGATCTATTTCACCTTTTGGACCCTTTTCTTTGAACTGAGTTTCAGATTGTGAGAGTCTTTAACAAGTAATGTATAAATTAGCAGCATTTTAGATTAATTTCATACTGTAGATACTATTTGACAGATAGACTATTTGTATTGATGTGGAGTTACTTCTGTTCACATGCAGTTTTCAAAGAGTACAGATAAGAGATAAGATACCCAAGTGAAATCACACTAGCTGTGTTTCTAATGAACCTGGTGAGCAGCTAATCAAATTATCTTGAATTAGACTTAATTATGTTTTTGCATTAATGTTTCTGGTTTGTTTGTTGTTCGGTTCTGGTTTGTTTTGTTTTTTTTTTTTTTAAAGGAACCTTCTATTTTTCCAGTTTGTACATGAAATTATAAGAGCACATAAGCTATGGAACTTGTACCACCTCTGAAACATTTTAGGAACCTGATTTCAGAGTACACCATTTATGCCTAAACAGAAGTAGCATATAAGTTTGTCCAAGCTGTAAGAAGGGATGAGCTCTGGAGAGCTCACTTTAGGCTATGTCTTTTTGCACATCATCTTGAATGTGACTGTTGATAGTCTACCTGTAGTTTAAATACAGTTTATTTATTTGGTTCTTTATATTTCAAGTGGTATTTCCAATTAAAATGAAGCAGCAAGGTATATTCACAGGACAGTGACATTGTCATTGACAATATAGTCAGCAAAACAGTACCAAAAGGTCAAGTCACAGATATAACTAGTGCTTAGTTTTCCAGTGCCTTTATCTTTTTGTACTTAAACACATCTGCTGATCTGAATGTATTAGGAAAAAAGATAGCAAAAGCAGCTAAATTATGTGGTGATTTTAATTAGTAGGAAAGAAGGATGGTAAGGTCTTCCAACAGCATTTTCTAATTGAAGTCACTGAACTGGCATTTCAGCAATGATTTCTGCTTCAGAGATCAAGAGAGATTATTTATCCTTAGCAGTTTTCAGCTCTCAAAAGTTCATGCAGGCCAAGTGACTTCCATCATTCATGAACACTGTTGTGTACTTATCCCTTTCCTGATTTTATTGATTTGTCACATGATTTCTGGGAAGAAATTAAGGTCTCTGTTGCATTTTCTTCATCCTTACAAAGCAGTGAGAGCTGCACAATTTTCTTTTCAGAGGTCAGTTAGTGGGAGCCAAACTGGAGAGCTGTGGTTGGAACTTGTTTGTAATGGGAAGTGGGTGTATAAACCTCAGGAGGAAACGCCTGGGTTTGCCCAGGAGTTTTTGCCCAGCTGAGTGCTGCAGAAAACACTGGTATTAAATTTCTGTGTTTCTCAGCCTGCTGTGGTTCTCCATTTATGATGTGTTTCTCCTCACCCAGGAGCAGTGTACAGAGACTTGCTGTTGTCATCAACACTGGAAGGACTGAAGCTGGCATCCCCATCATCCTTCTCCAGAGGTTGCCTTGGAAGACACAGCTATAAAATGTTCATCAGAAAAAACTGAACTGTAGATCTTTAAGAGTGAGTAAAAAAACAAGTGCAGCCTTTCCAAATTTTTGTCTAAAGTGTATAAAAATAATGTCATGGATTTGCATTTTAGAAATGCACTCCAGTTCCTGAGTAAGTAGGGACTGTGAAAACCTTGGACTGAACCTGTGGCACTGGGTTATTGTATTTATGTTACACTGCTGTGTTCTTTGGGGTATATAGTTCCTTGTCTCCTCTGCTGTCCTTGTACAACTCTGTTGAGCTCCATTTTTGAGGACCAGTGGCTTGAGGAGTGTCAAACATGCCGTTGAAATGGGATTTCCCTGAGCTGGAGGCTAGCTTAGCTATCTTGAATTCTTCAAGATAAAGTCACAGACTGCCCCCCTAGGAAGCCCCATCCTCTGCACAAGGAGGGGCTCTCCATGCACTAAAGTGTTTCATTGTTTCTGGAAAACAAGGCACTCTCAGTGCTGGAGGAGTAGCTGCTCTTGCAGGATCACTGACTAGGGCTTAGAAAATTAGACCCGAGAGTGTGATGTGATTTCTGAAGTCCATGCAGAAGATAAGTCATTACTCAGATTTGCTGATACTTTCTGCACCCATTCATTTTTGCATTTCTTTTCCAATCTGAGTGTTTTCCCATGGTAAGATAGAGTGCTTGCTTCAGATGGTTTCTCCAGCTCTTTGATCCCACTGTCCTCAGCTTCCATGAGGGACACCTCTGACTGAAGAGGTGAGTGAGTTACTTGAGAACTATTAGCTGTCAGTGTCCAAGGAGAGTCTTTTCCCCTATAAAGCATCCCTCATTATCATGCTATCACCAGAGCACCTTCTGATCTCACCAGAGATTTTTCCATTGAGATAATCCCTGCACAGCTGTCTACTGTCACCCTTGGAAGCCAACATGGAAGCAAGATCAGCCATGCCATCAGCATGAAGATACCTTCAAGTTAATAGCACAATACAGTAAAGCAACAAAGAATGTAATCTGATGTGATGCATACAGCCCATAGAATGTGTGCAAAACACCTTATTTTTTTTAGTTTTATTTTTAAAGCTATTTTTATCCCCCAGACTTGTTTTTCTCAAAAATTTGACTTATTTAGGTACTTTGTATTGTGGGATGCTGCTAATGAAAGTAATTGCTTTTCTTCTGAGGGGACTGTGACATGTTGTAAAATGGGATGTAACAATCCTTTAATACAATATAAAAGGGTTTCCAGGTAGTTACATTCTCTGTTGCTGCCTGAAATGTTTTGTGGGTTTTGGTTCTGCAAGTTATTACTGCTTCTGCCCCTCCTGCTGGTGTCACTACAGAGAAACAGGTGTTAAAACAGGACCATTGGGCTCATCACACTCAATGGTGTTCTTCTTTGTGACCCCAGCTTATGAAAAATAGAAACAGCATTGAACCCTCAATTCACTAATGGGGTGGTTGGACAGAAAGAACCTCTAAGCAGTGTGGGAGGGTGGAATAGGGAGGAAATGCAGGAACTTCAAAAGGAGAGGAAATCCACGGGGATTTAGCTCCACTAGGTCCAAAATCAAGATGATTACAGTTGAGTGGCAAGCACTATACTGTAAGAATGGATCTCTGATTCCTACAAGGCAGAGAATTATTGTTTAAGCTGCAGAAATAAGTCTGAGAATTTGGGGTGTGCTGGGAAGTGAATTTGATCTGTCTGATGCAGTTGCAAGGGAAGGCAAAGCCCAGCTCCAGGGCTCTGGCATGCAGAAGTTGATCTGTAGAGGAGATCAGAGGGAATTATTAACTGTGTGGTTGTCATGACATGAAGGGTTAACTGGCCTAAAGGAATAAGAAGACTTTGACTATGGGGAGTTTCAGGGATTCTGTAGTACAGAAGGGGTCCCAGGGGAAGACCAGTAAAGTAACAGGCAGAGTCTTACATCAATGATGAGCCTTGTCATGAATCTGGGAGTCAGCCAGACATCCCTAATGAGGGTCAAAGAGTTTTTCTAGAAGATCTTGTGGAAAGTTCGTGCGGGGAGCCAAACCTGTGTAGGAAAACCACAAGCAGTGCGGGAATAAAGCTTCCTTCCAGGGTAGGAAGTCCCAAGGCACAGAGACTTTAGAGGGTGTACAACACACTCACCTCAGCAGCCAAGAGGTGCTGTTAATTTCTGTTTTCCAGGTGAGAGAACCAGTAGATGATGATGATGATTTCTCACAACTCAGACCACTGTTTCCTGTTCTTGCAGTTGGAACAGCCAATGGCAGTTGTTGAACCTTATTTTCTCAGGATGTTTTCCCCTTTTTCCACCTTTCCCACTTCTTTCACCTTTTCAGATGATAAGTTCCTTGGTTTTCTACTTCTTGATGGTATCTCAGGATGCCTCTGGTTTCTGGACACCCAGCTGCCCTTCAGAGATGCTGATTGCTCTTCTCAAGGATGCTGCTGTCTCCCAGGCTCACAGTCCAGCAAGCATTTCCTCTTTCAGCACACATATTCTGCTCAGTATTTCTCTCCTTACAACCAGGTTGCACTTTAGGGCTGCTCACATCAAGAGCCCTCTGCAAATATTCTGCGTCGTTTTGAGTAGCAAGCCTCGAAAGAGCTATGTCAGGGGATGAAAGGGCAGACAGCTGGAGTAAGTTATCTAGAGGGGAGTGGCAAAAAAACTCCAGTGTTTTATCTTGACAAGAAAGCAGTGAAGGAAATGGGAGAAGGGAAGTGGACAGGGTGATCTTCCATGCTTCAATTATGTTTGTCAATATAGGAGATAAATATTAGGTATCGTTTTGATAAACCAGTTTATTTTGTGGGGAAGTGTGGTGGTTTGACTAGGAAGGAAGTTTCTTGGGAAGGTGGTGGTCAAACCAATCAGTGGCCAGAGGTGAATATTGGCACCTGGGGTGGCCACTAGGAACCTGGACACGCCTTGAAAACACACAGGGGTTAAAAGCAGAGCATTCCCAGGGGAACTCCCTCTTTGGGTCCAGCGAGGGATCAGACCTGACCTCCGTTGCCCAGCTCTGGCTGGGTGGGGGAGGGGGTGAGCCATGCGGCCGGCTGGGGCCGAGGTAGGGCAGGCCGGAGCCTGAGGGACCCTGGGGTGCTTTGGGCAGGCCAGGCCGGAGCCCTGAGGGACCCTGGGGTGCTTTGGGAGGCCCCCCCCAGAGAGAGAGGAACGGAGACAGTCTGTGCCAGCTCCAAGTGTGATATCTGTGCTGGCACCTCGGGCTGAGGAGGAGAAGGGGGAGGGCAAGGAATGAAGCAGGTGCCCAGCCGCGGTCAGCCAGCTGTGGGAGTTAGATGTTCTGGCAGACAGCGGCTGAGATTTTTAACCCCTTCCTGGACAATGGAAGCCACAGAAGCACTAATCCTCCCTAATCTGAAGAAGAGAGAGAGCTAGATGGAAATGAGCAAGTGGAGAGAAAGTTCGAGTACGTAAGAAAATGTCAGCAGAGGATGGGAAGCGTCCTGGATGGAGGAGATGATTGGAGTGGCTTTTGGCTGGACTTTTCTCTTGCATAGCCACGGGACAGAGCCTATTTCTTTCTATAATTCAGAGACTGTTTCCGGGGGGAGGCGATGGCTGGGAGCCACGAGGAGTGCAGTGTGTCAGAGGAAGATGTGGAAGGAACAGAGATGGATGAGGAGATCTCTGTTCCTGAGAGCCCCAGGCCCCAGGGGAAAGAATATGGGGGGGACTGCTGTCCCAAATGTGAGACTGTCACTCTTCTGGAACTGGGCAAAGCATCCTTAAAAAAGGACACCCAAGAAGCAGTTTGGATCCATGGTCAGTGGTGAGAGCACTGAACATGGAAGGAAGATTTGCACCCTGGCAGATTTTCCCTGGATGGCTGCCAGGTGTGCCGATGGAAGCGCAGGAGGGTTCGACTGTGCTTCCGGGGGGAGGCCTGTGGTACAAGAGGGAGACTCCTCTCTCCTGATGAACTGGGAGGTGGTAGAGTGAGAGATGGTACTGGGCAGAGAATTGAGTGTTCGAGGGGTGGTTACTGGATTGGGAAGGTAAAGCCTTGACTCATGGTGTTGATGGGAGAAGGTGGGGGGAGGAAAAGTGGTTTTTGAAACTTCCATTGTAGACATTGTGTGTATGTGTATGGTTTTTTTTTCTTTTCCTTTTGTGTTTGTAGTAGATGTAATAAAGCTTTATTCCTTTACCCCTGAGAAGATGGAGCCTGCTTTGCTGTATTTTGGGTCACATCTCACAGTAACCATTCGGGGAAATATGTTTTCATGGGGGCACTGGCATTGGGCCAGGGTCAACCCATGACAGGAAGAGAGTGTTGTAATTGTCTGGGGTGCAGTACTGACAGTATTGAAATCTCTGTTCATTGCCCCATTTTCTGTGCCTTTACATGCCTTCACATGGTAGTCCAGTCAATTTGCTGAGACTGCTGACAAATGTATCCTTTGATATGGGTTGGAATAATTTTGTCATTTATGATCATCTTTGCACTACAATTGGAGTAGAGACCTTCTGTGGGTGTCATGTAGGATCCTGCACAGCCAGGAAACAGCAGTTTTGGTAGCTGACTTGACCTGGCTACTAAAGCAGAATTGAGCCCATGTTCTCAAGAGGAAAAGCTTTGTCACCTTCAGCAGCTGCTGTGACACCCAAAACACTGAGCACCATGGGAGGTGTGCAGCATGGAGGCTTTGTGCACTGCCTCAGATCAGAGAGTCTTTGCTGTCTTTGCCCTAAACTCATGGATAGGATAAAGTCTCTGAACCTACACTTTTCTCTCCTTATTATGGTCTCCTCAGAGATGATTTAAAGTTGCTCTGCAGTTCTTTCAGGTCTCTTGCAAAGTCTGCTGAGGTCAGGGAGAGCCCTCTGGCAGACTCAGCAGGTTTGGGATCTTTCCTGAAGCGGTTCCCTGTGTGAATCAAATGCAGCTAATTTAGCTCATCAGTGATGTTTTTTTCTTGGGAGTTACAGCCAGTTTCTCAACAGCAGCACTGGCTCAGTGCAGGACATCAGTGCATGGGTTTAGGAAATGAGATTTACCGTCCTAGCTGTGCTGACTGGTGGGGTGATTCTATGCAAAAAAATGTGACCTCCATGTCTGTTTCCCTGCTGTGTTCAGTTTCTCTCACTTGCTTGTTTTCCAGGATGTGCCAAATCTCTGGATATTTGTGCTTCCTCTTGCTGTTGCAGTACCCTGTGGTGGGAGGCAACTGGAAAAATCGTGATCTCTTGATGATAAATGGTGTGCACCATTACAGGAGCACACAGCTCTCTGAGGGTTGCAGTGGACATACTCAGCACTTCCACCCATGCTTGTCTGAATACACCTTTCTCCCACCCTGGCCTCTCCATCCCAAAAATTTCATCCACTGACTTTCAGCTTGAGCCTTGTTAAGCTTTTAATTGACACGCTGCCTGCCAGATTCTTGCTCTTGTGCCAGAAGCCGAGCAAAATTGAGGAATATTGTGCCAATATCCAAACATCTTGTGTACTCACATTGTCTCCATGATTCAGTGCTGAGCTGGGTGGCACTGGTTCACCTACCTCACCACATCTCCCAGTGCTCTCTCAAGACATCAGCTGTGAGGGTACAGGAGGGGCTGCGTCATTGCTGCTGGCAGCTCCTAAGCCATGTTTTTCTTGAAGAGGAAGAACATCTCCAGTGCTCTTTTGCCAGCTGAAAAATATTTTGAAGCTGGTAAATGTGTTCTTTTCTTCTCTGCTGTGTCAGTCAGCCAGAACATTTCCTGATCACTGCCTGGATGCACATCTTTAATAGTGTGTATAAAAGATAGGATCTAGCTCAAATAGGAGTTTGTGCCTTGGTGCTGGTTGGCATTAGATTATTGTAGTGGTGTTTTCAGGCCTTGGAAAAAAATCTGTAAGTGTAGGAATTAGTTTTTTTCTTGAAATTTTCTGGAGTGTCTTTTGCAGTATTAACCTGAGTTACTGTTATATGCTGTCTGGGCTGTCTGGGGCTGCTTGTGCTCGTAGGGAGGAGGGTTCAGGTGATACATGGGCAGGAGGAGACCTCTGCACCAGCACTCTGACATGGCAGCAGCAGGGTCCCCAGACTAATGACCAATACTGTGCATGCTGAAGATAATCTGGACCCTTGCAGCAGAGGGCATGCTTTGGGATCAGAAAAGGAACAACAGCAGAGGAGAGGGAGTTGGTTGTGGAAAGGATTATGGCACTTTCTGCTTGCAGTGAGGTCCTGCAGTCATTTTAATAGGCTCCTGAACAGAAGGTGACAGTGAGGGACAGTTCTCCCATCCAGAAGCCCCACTGTGTGTGATGGTAACATAAAACCCCACTCTCCCATGAGCGCAGCCGTGTGTCTGCTTCGTTCCCAAGGTTAGGCTCTGGCACTTCTGTTAAACAGCAGTCAGCTGGAAAGATCTCCTAACTGGTTTTATGCAAATGGGAGCAGATATGTCATGCATGTGTGTTTGCACACTGGCACTGTCCCCTATCAAACAATAGATATTGTTTTGTCATGTAAATAGTGCTCAACTGACAGGGCTTTCTGGGAGCTGAGCTTGCTTGTGCTGAGTGGTTTTGGCGTGTGTGTACGCAGGTGTTGAAAGAGTGGGGAGTAACAAAGCCATGGAACTTCAATGAGATAAGTCAAATAAACCCTTCAAATCATGTTATATGGAGAGTGATAACAAGGGAGGTCAGGGCTACATGGCAGAGAGGTATGTAAGAGTGGAAGAAAAACAATTGCTTTGGTACAAGATTAGTTATGTCTCAGCAGTGACTTGAAACTGCCTCTGATCTTCATCTCTGGTCTCCATGTGTCCATGCCTCTCTCCAAGAGCATCCTGCCTGGCAGGTGCAGCTCTGGAGGTTGGTTTTGGTGGTACCAAGGCATTGCCTGAGAGCTGCCAGGCACCTGAGGATTTACATTGAGTGCAGCCAGCAGTGGAGGCCAGGCAACAGAGATGGACTGGCCAAAGCAGCTGGGGAAGCTGCGGTCGCTGTCTCCCCGAGTTTGTCGCTGCGCGGGGCTGGCGGTCGGTCCCCTGCAGGCGGCCACCTGCAGCGGAGCAGTGACATCAGTCAGTCTGCTCTGGTTGTGGTGGGAAGCCTGATGAGCAACTGTCATGCAGATGCTCCCTGGGAGGCTGCTAAATAGTCATTGTTGAAGTAATTACTAGCAACAAGTGGGGAAAAAAAAACCCCAGCAGCTCAGAAAATGTTTTCAGATGTCCCAGACAGTGGTGATGTTTAGGGTGATGAATAAGCAACTATCCATATGGAAACGGAATGATTGTACTTGCCACAATAAAATACGTAATGAAAACAGTAAAATCCACATTCCCCTCCCCCCCCACCCGAGACTCAAAGTCTATGTAGATGTCCAGTTCAAAATGTTGGTTGGTATAAGACTTAACTCCAAAAAGAGTATTGATGATGTTGTGAAGGAAAGAAGAAAAGTGTGAATCAAAAGCACATTGTTCTCAACCTGGTGGGGGGCTTTACTGTTTTCCAGATGAAGCTTCTGCTGGCTTTCTCAATTACACCTTTGACTGATTTTTAACAGTCTTTTGGGGCAGGAAGGGGTGAGAGGCAGTGTCCTCCCTTTAGCAATTTTTTTTTTTTTGAGTAGTTTGTACTGGATCCATGATGAAACTAAAGAAAAATCACTGAAAAGGAAGCAGTGCTGCATGTCTTAGACAAACCCTTTTAAAGTCAGCTGAAAGAAATGGCAGATATATCAGCATCCTGCAGTAAATGATAAATGAGTTCCAGGAAACCCACTCTTTCTAATGCAATAATCCACTCTGCTGAATAATGCTGTTATTCTAAAGTGAATACGATCTTAGTGTTTACGTCATATTTTATGTATGACAAACTGCTTTGCAAAGAGGCTGGACAGGAAAAAAATCATTTTATAGATTTTATACTGTTATGTACTAATAAAAAAAGAAACCCATTTTGCTGTGAGAGA
The DNA here is from genome assembly GCA_013397555.1 of Urocynchramus pylzowi. Classification (NCBI taxonomy): domain Eukaryota; kingdom Metazoa; phylum Chordata; class Aves; order Passeriformes; family Fringillidae; genus Urocynchramus; species Urocynchramus pylzowi. The sequence continues at coordinate 768,849 of VZRH01002289.1, read as the reverse complement.
CAAGAAAAGAAGAGACAAGCAGTATTTAGATGTATGAAATTTTCTTAGAAACACTATTATTATGAATTAGTAGCTTTTATCTACTCTCCCATAACAAAATGGTCTAGCTCCCTAGCTTAATATTGGGGTATTCCAAAATAATTTAGACTAGTTTTATTCCATTGTTTATGTTGAATAAAATAAAGCTGCCAGGTGCTGAGATTTTTTCTTGGACTACAGGCTCCCCAGGGAAGTGGTCACAGCCCCAAGCCTGCCAGAGTTCAAGAAGCATTTGGACAACGCTCTCAGGCACATGGGATTTTTGGGGCCATCTTGTGCAGAGCCAGGAGTTGGACTCAGTGATCTTTGTGGATCCCTTCCAACTCAGGAAATTCTGTGATTCTATTCAGCATAATTTCTGGTGATAAACTGAAAAGGGAATTTGGGATCCCTTGCAGAAAACTGTGGTCCCTTCTTTTTTTCCCCTTTCATCTTGTGCCTCAGCACACATGGAAACTTTTTGTTAGCTATGTAAGCATTCTTTCATTCAAATACTAATTTAACTTAGTGATTGCATTGAGAATGACCTGTGCTCTGGCATTTCCTCTTTTCCATTTAGCACTTCTTAAAATTGATTAGCTCATAGCTCCTAAATCTTTCATAGTTTTGGCTTTTTTCTCTTCCCTCAGCGAGGAAGCTGCTGGTTTTAACCCTTTGCATGAATTTAGGAGAGTCTGTCACCTAGCCTTTCAGTATCTGTGATGTTTGATGTTTCCTGGACTGTCCTTTGGCTTTTGAAAGTCATCATTCCTGTGCTTTTTTTGTTACTGACGTGTAGGCGCTATGGCCAGTGAAGCAGCCTGGCAGCAGTTTGGAGGGGAGGGAGCTGGGGAGGGGAGAGGTGCAGGGAGTGTTTTTGCCAGCTCTGCCAGTTGCACGGGAGAGAGGACAGTGCTGGGAGCTTTACAACCCTGCCACCGAGCAGCCAGCTGCCCACCCACAGGCTGCTGTGCCACCCCAGACAGACAGACAGACAGACAGACAGACAGACATCTCCTAAGTGTCTGTGGGGCAGTGTGGCTCAGTGAGCTGAGAGCATAATCCGTGGGGATGCAGCTGGACCTCAGCGCCTGGGGACAGTGCCTCGCAGCTGCCGATTGGGAACACTAATCCACAGTCAGCCTGTCCTTTTCCACACTCCACTGATGGGGTGAGCACGTTATCCTCCGAAGGGATTGACCCACAACAAAGCAACTGAACCTGTGGGCATCACATCTGGCCAGTTTCCTTGGAGAGGCGTGGGAAGTAGGTATTGCTTTCCCAGCCCGCCTCAGGTAAGTAATCTGATCTTAAACAAAGAAGCACAGAGATGGCTGGTTTTCATTTAAAAATATGTTAAAGCAAAATAATTTCTTTGTTGTTGTTGTTTTGAAGGCATAAGGTTTGAATATTCTCATGCTCTGTGCCTCCCTTGAGCTTCTGGATCTTGGGGTTGATAATGAGGGATTTAATTCCGGGCAGCAGGTGCTGGCAGCAGGGATGCGATGCAGTGCCTGTAATCGTGTTGTCGGGTTCATTTTGCACCATCTGGGTGTGAAAGGAGCAGTCAAGCTTTTAATTGCAGTCCTTGGGCATCTGGTACCTTCCTCCTGCTGCTGGGGGTGCAGAGGTGGTCAAGGAAAGACACTCTGTGTGTCTGAGGCACATAGAGAGTTAAAGCTGGGGGGAGCGGTGCCGCTGCCAGTGTAGCCACTGTGCTGGGGATGGGTCCCTGGGGAGGGGAATGAGAAGGCTGTTCCCACTTCTACTGTTCACCCATCACCTTTTTCTACCAGCTCAGGAGGAAAGTTGGCTTCCTGTTCTAAATGGATGTGCTTTTCTGAATTGCAGATAATCCCAGTTGAGGAGATGTAAAGCAGATGTGGTCATAGGGAATGTGACCTGTTGTTTGAGCAGGAGCCAGGCTCGTGCTGTGACTGTCCTCTGGGAACAGGACCAGCACCTGCTGGAGACCTGGGCAAAGTGGGAGATACCCCTACAAGATCAATAGCTGAATCAGCTCCTTGCTATGCTTTTATGTATGATCCAAGTGTGGAAAAGACAAAAAGGCAAACTCCATCATAGCAGTCACAGTCCATCACTCCAGTGTGGCAGGGCATGGCAGGAGGACGCTCATGATCTCAGTGTGCTGCAGGAATGAGAAAACAGTGTGAGAGAGGGAGAACAATTCAATTAGGGAGTATGATTTCCAGAATTTACCTTGCAAAGGTTATCCAGACTTTTCCAGCCCTACATTGTTGAGGTATTAGTGTCTTTCTAGCAGTGTGGCTAAGATGTGATGAGCATCTATGGTTTCTGCAAACTTGCTCAGAAATATCACTGTATCAGGAAAATGTCTCCATTGAGACTGAGATTTTTGTAGTGTCTATGCAAATCTGTCAGTGACAATGATATCGCTGCATTGTTTTGTTTTTATTGTTTTTTATTTTAATTTAAGAATTTTTTTTAATTGGAGAAAACCAAGCAGGTTCTGACTACAGATGTTTTAAGCTGTCAGTGTATTGTACATGCCTCCAGCCAAAGTGTTGGCAGCCAGCTTAGGGGTAAGGCTAGGGACAAACAAGTGGTGGCACAATTCATCTGGAGACTACCACTGCACAGGCAGGGGCTGGCACAGAAACACACCATCCTCTGCCTGAAAAGCTCTCTGTTGTAAGGTGTGCCCTGCACTGTGTACTGGTCACGGAGGGGAGCTGTGGGGTGTGCTCCTGGGTTATGGAAGCTCTGCTTTGGGATGTGATAAGAGAGTCAGGGATGTGTTTGGAGCAGGGGGCTGGGAGCATGGGTGGGTGGTGGGAGATGTGGAGGGAGAGTGGTGTTCTGCTTGCTTTGATAGCACGAGTCACTGGAAATCAAATAGGAGGTAAGAGGAGGTAAGATTGAAACTTGTGTTGTTTGTCACAGATCAAATTATTAAGTGTAGGCTATCTGTGTTTCTTGGCCCTTTTTAAATGGTTTGTACACATGATGTGCTAGTGAAGGACATGAGGGTTTTTTCTTTCATCTTCCCCTATTTTCCATTTTACCAGGGTACAAACCATGTCCATCACACTGAGGGTGTGGGTGAAACCAGTCCAGTGGCACAGGGTACAGCACCACTCCTCTGTTGTCCTATGTTATGCTGACTTTGACGCCCAGAAACTCTTTGTCTGGTTTCTCTAAATAAATGTGCAGCTGTTTCCATGTTGCTCCAAACATGTTTGCACTTAGAAAGGAAGAGAAAGGCGTGGAAAAGCTAACTTGAATATTTTACCTGGAAATGGTATTGCCTAATGCTTATACTTAGAAATCAAGTGTCAGCTGGAGTTTTTACTGACTTTGGCATAACTTTCTATCAACCTCAGAGAAAACAGTAACTTTTCAGTGCTTTCAAGGGCCTTTTTCTAAGATGCATGTAATGTTCTTCTGCATATTGTTCACCTCGAAGGGTGTTAGAAGAATTAAAGCTCATAAAGCATTCTAAGTTTTGTTAATATAAATTACCTTAGGAGTGAAAATTAAACCTCGTTGCCATCTACTACACAAATTAACCTACCCTTTTAGTTATTGCTGTTCTGAGAGGGATTTAAAGGATAACATAAGGGTGAGAGACATTGTATTCCAGTATCGATCTCCAAGATCATCTGGACCCTGTACCTATTACTCTTCGACTATGCAGAGTGTTTTGCACTGGTGGCTGTTAAGGAGCAGTGCAGTGATATTTCAAGAGAAGAGGATAGGTAATTCGTAAATACACTGGATATCTTGAAGGTTTTTTTCCTGTACTGAAACAATTAAATACTAAAGTTAGAAAAGCACAAATAAAGCTGAAAACTTCCCAGACTGGGCAGGTTCTGGATCCCACAGTTCAAAGTGATCAGTGGATACATTTTCTGTAATTATATCAGAAAACTCTTTTCAGCTCTAATGGCTCATTGGATGGGTCAGTGGAGCCTGGGCTAACAAACATACTCACAGTTTGCATGATGAGTGCTAAATCTGAATTGTTTCTGGGGTCAATGGGGAATGATGTCAGCTTGGTGGGGAGAGCGTAATTTCTCAGTGACAGCAAAGATGAGTGTTTCCCAATAGCAGGTTTTGATCTTTCCCAGCAGTGTCCTTGGGATGGTTCAGGGGAGGCTGTGAAGCATTTTATACTCGTGAGGGAACAGTCAGCTGCCTTTAATTGCTGTCTGCACTCAATCCTTCCAGGGCAGAGGTTTATATATTTATATCAGCAGCCAGTAACTATAACCTATTCTTGTTCCTTTGGCCAGCAGTAGTTAACCCATCCTTGGGTAATTAAAGACTGGGAAACCTGGCAGGGGGAGAGAGGATGAAAGGGGACCACACAAATAGAAGTTAGGCTGAAAGAGAGTTAAGCTCTCAGAAAGTTTAAGGATTTTTGTCCCAACCAAGGGGAATGAGGCACATTGAAAATGTGCTACTGTCTACATCCCTCCACCTTGCAACAGAAGTGCAATGTCTTCAGGAGGTTCTGAGGAGTTTTTATGATCCCCTCCCAAGCCAATGTGAAGATGAACGCTGAGGGAGGAGCTGCTGTAGTGCTCTGTTTCTGAAAGCTGGCTGACAGCAGTGTTGTTTTCTGATCCATAGGTCCAATGGATGGCATAGCAATAGCATCACTGTCCAGGGAGCTGGAATCCTTCCTCGCCTGCCTGCATGCTGCTTGAATGATCCCAAGCCTTTGGTTTTGGACTGAAGAAACCTGAAAACCTTTCCCTCCTAATTCATGAGCCAGCAGGATGTGGTCGCTGTGCTTTCAGAACGCCTGCTTGTAGCCGCCTACAAAGGCCAAGTGGAGAATGTGGTGCAGCTTATCAACAGGGGTGCCAAGGTAGCAGTTACCAAGGTAACGAGAGAAAAATGCTTTGCAAAAGCCCTGGGAACTAATGTAACTCTTCTAGACCATTGTCTGTGAAAATGCCCTCCTAGCTTTACCAATCTGAATGTGACTGAAGTTAGCGTTCAGATTTCCCTGAAGTTTGCACTTAATAGCTCACGCAAATCTGCAATATAGTGCATGTCTTGTGTTTATACCCTTTGCAGTGGGTGCAGCTGTGATGGACACTTAGTCCTTGCAAACACAATGTGTCGGCAGAGGGAAGCAACATTTTTCAAAGCATGCATTGACTTTTGAACACTGTGTGACCTGATGAATGGAGCGATTCATCACTGTCAAGGGAAGGCGGTTCAGGGCACCCATCTCCCTGGGTCAGGGGATGGGGAAAAGCCACCTCTTGTGGCAGGGTGAAGGGATGCAGAAAGTGTTTCTTGCTGCTGAAGTCTTTTGGTAAAGCAACCTCACTTATACCCAGCCTCTTTATTGATTTGTTCTGGGTAGTCCCTTAGTCAGTTCCAAACTTGGGGGTTGCAAATTGTGTTCCCTGTTCCTTTGAGAAAAGTCAGAGTCAAAAGATTTCTGCTTAGATACCAGTGAGTTCAAACTGATATTCACCTATTCCTAACGCTCAACATGTTATAAATAATACTATCTTAGAAAAGATGAGATGTAATTGCCTGTTGCAGAGAAGGTTTGATCAGCAAAAAACCTTAAAAAGATTTAGGTAAGTCAGATCTTTAGAACTGTAACATAAAATTTGGGGTGTGCTGTTTTGATGTACTGTTGTACATCATTCTGTCTACTTTTATTTGTGTTTCCATATTGGTTTTGAACATTACATATGTATGGAAGCTAATATTTACAGACAGAAAGCACATTTGATAAAAAGAGGAAAAGACAGAATGCTTATCTGTCAGTGACAGTTGTTTTCAGTCCCTTCACAGTGTTTGAGTTGTAGATAATACTTACTTTGAAATTTGGAGTGATCCAAGGACAACCTGTGTTTGTAAGTTTTGTTTGCCAAAATGAGTAGCCTCATCTTTCTGGTAGATACAAAGCACAGATGTAATAAGCATGAATAGTCCCATGTAGATGGCTGTTTGGTTCTGTTGCCCAAACAGCTCTGTAGCTGATGAACAACTATTAAAGGTAGTCAGTAATAGACCAGGAAATACTGACTTACACATACCTGAATGGTAGCTCAGGGTTTTGTGGTTGTGTTTTCTTTTGTTTTTGTTTTTTGGGGTTTTTTTAAGATTATGAGCTTTGAGGCTGCTGAGGGACCTCTGCTAATTACAATAAGAAACAAATAGTGTAGATTTGACTTTGAACACAAAATCAGGTTAATTTGATATAGTGCAGATTTCCTAGAGTTGACAAGTTTTTCTTTCCTATATGACATAGGTGGCTCCCTTGCTTTGTTGTTCTGTCCTGTGTGTAAAATGAAAACAAAGCATATTTGGCAGCAAAATTGCAGCCAGGTGCAAAGTGCTGCTGTTTCTGTGGAGACATGTGCTTGCCAACCATGCTGGAGAGCTGTGAGCTCTGAGACCATCCCTGTAGCTCACCAGGTACTACAGCATTGTAGAAATTCTTTCCTAAAAGTTGTGGGTCATCCCCGTGGAGCCCAGAGAGGGAGGATGACAAAAGCCGTCCCTGTTGTCTTTCTGGATGCATCCCAGCACACTGACAGACAGTACAGATGAGGTGCCTGGGTAGCCTGGTGACAAGCCCTGCTCAGAAGAGATGAAGTCAGATCTGCAAGACTGTGGAGGAGTGCACACAGAGGAGCAGGGACTGTCTCAGAGCAGCAGCCAAGGCTGTGTGCATGGGGTGGTTTGAAGGCACACAGACTGTTACTCCTCCCACGCTGTCAGCCAGAGAGGGCTGAGCTCTGAGCTCAGTGCAAGCCCAGGGGCGTGAGACCAACCTGGTGCCCTCAGCAGAGCCCCTCCATTCAGACTCTGTGATGTCCTGTCCAGGTGAACACAGCATGGAGCTTGCATCTGGCTCTCACCCAGCCAGCCAGCTGCATAGGGAGAGCATGTGCATATTTGCCTACGAAAGGCTGTATAAACATACCCTGGAATAGCTTGGCTTGCTAATCTGATGACACACACAGGCTGGAGGGAGAAAGATCTGTTCAAATTAAAGAACAAGGTTGTCACAAGAGCAAGGATGTATAAATTAGACTCAAGTATTTTGAAACTGGAAATCTGGAGGGGTTTTTTAGCCATTACAGCAACAGGTTCTTGAGCAGTCTTCTACTAAGCAGAACAAGCACAAAATAAGAACAACTTTCAGGATATAGGTTCTTAATTTTAGAATGGAAATTAGATGGCAGAATTTTTGTAGTGCAGTGAAATAGACCAAGCTTTCAGATAAATTGAAACCCAGAACTCTCTTCTCCCCCAAGATAAAACTCATTGCACAATGAAGCATAAAAATAAATATATCAATGTGCCTGCCTTAGATCTGGTTGACCTGTATGTCTTCTGCTTTCATTAGTATTTTTCCGTTTGTTCTGCCTAATTATAAATTACAGGGGTTTGCTTCCAAAAAAGAAAAAAATTGATTTGGTCCTTGTCTACCAAACTTCCTGCTGAATTCTCTGGGTTTTATTGGAGGAAGATAAATGGAGACAAAGCTCTTTGGAGGGAAAGCAAAAGTTCCCCCATTGCAGCAGGCTTTAAATGTATTTCTGATCCGCATCTGTAAGCACAGACCAATTGTTGTGAAAAACACTGCAGAGCCACAGATTGAAGTGTCCAGGATCTAGAGATAAATGCTAGAGTTCTTTACTCAAAAAGGATTAATTGAGCATAGCTCAAGAAAAATGAAAGATATTTTCTTTAACAAACCAAGTACTAGTAAGCGCCCTTACAGCTGACTTGTCCAGTTCTGGTTTTGTCCTGTATGTAAGGTCATATGATGTGGTTAATTGTTGCCTCAGTAAACAACAATTCAGCTGCAAAATAGTATTTCATTTTTGTCACTTCTCAGTAGATGATTTCAGAAAAAAAAGAGGAAGAATATGAAAGAAACAAAATCCAATGGAGAATACACATACACATGTCCAGGTGCTGACTTCAGCATTACAGTGAGGATGCACTTGTTTCATTTTGACAGCATTACTAGCAAGGCATCTGTGCAGGTGAAGTGAGTATGGAAATGTGCACCTCCTCTGACTCCAGTGAGGGACACTCAGGCTCATTCCAGATTTGGGGCCTTTTAAAATATGTAAAGAGGAGCTGATGGCCACTAGGTCACACAGGTGATGGCAGTCTGACATCAGGGATCCCACAGTGGCACTGTGGTGGCACCACGTGGCACGTGCATTGAGCACTTGTTGTGGTGCTGGACCTCTGCCACCAGCCATGTGGGGTTGTGGCCCAGGGCAGGTGTGGGGCTCAGCAGAGGCTTTGTGGCTCTGCTCTTCTCAAAGGGCACCTGCTTGGTCAGGGTGCTCTGTCGCTGCTCTGCCTGATGTGACAAAGAGATAATTTCCATTTTTACACCTTTTTGTCTGACATTCTTCACAGGCGTGAAATGTGTAGCTGATTCCTTTATGGAAAGGGCAAAAAATACCCTGAACAATTGGTCATACGTGCTGGCTGATCCAACAAGCAGGTGCCCTTATCAAGTACTTTGGTGAATAAGCTGCAAAAACTGGAAAACTAAGAACTTAAGCCTTTTCTTCCAAGCAAGAAAGCTGGTCCCTTCTTTCAGTCCTATTTTAGAGCTCTCTTTCAGTGAAATAATTGACAGCTGCACAAACCTCTTTGGCACAAAAGCCCTGGGACTTATTGCTGAGCTGATGTGCCTTGCTGTCCTCCCAGGATTGTTGTTGTCCTTTTCCTGAGGGTATTGGGTTTGCATGGCCAGGTTTTGGTAGAGGGAAGGGCTATGGGTGTGGTTTCTGTGAGAAGCTGCCAAAAGCTTCCCCAGGTCTGGCAGAGCCACTGCCAGGTGGCTCCAAGATGGATGTGCTGCTGGTCAAGGCTTGGCCAATCAGAAATGGTGGTAACCCCTCTGGGATAACATATTTAAGGAAGAAAAATGTTACAGAGAAAATGTAATTATAGCCAGGGAACAGTCGTGAGAATATGTGAAAGGAACAGCTCTGCAGACACCAAGGTCAGTGGAGGAGGGGGAGGAGGGGCTTCAGATTTTGGAGCTGAGATTCCCCTGCAGCCTGTGGAGGCAGACTCATATCAGAGCAGGTGGATGCCTGGAAGACAACTGTGAAACCATGAAAGACTTGTGCTGGAGCAGGCTCCTGTGTTGATCATAGTGATAAAATTGAATTCTGCAGAGAATGGATGATCATTCAGGAAAAAAAACCCTAAAGAAATGCAAAAGGTAGTGCTTCTACCTTTTGTGAATCAGTGTTTTGATTCAGTAATTGTTTGATTTAACTTCAGAAGTAGTCATGTTATGAACACACCATATGGCAACACTTGTAATGCTGGGGTACTTTAAGCCTCAACTTCAGAGCATGTTGAGTTCTTTAAAGCAGTCTCTCTTTTTCTTCTTTTTTTACGCTAAGGCAGTAACAAAAAAATAACTGTTTTGGTGCTTTGACATTTTTGCACTCCTTCAGTTTGAAAAGCTATTTGTGTCTGTTTTAAACAATAAATAAAGATAAATCAAAAGGGACTAACAAACACTTAGGAACTTGCTGAATGCCTGTTGAGATCAATGAGAAGCTTTCTGCTGACTTGAGTGAGCAGGTTGCTCATGGAGAATAGTCCAACAAATTATCAGTGTGAACAATGTGACAGGACTTGGATTTTGCTTTCAGGCTTTTCCAATAAAATGTGAACAGGCATGTTTTTTTATGAGTGCAGAATGCATGAATAAATAACAGTCCATAAGAGTCCTAACAGTACCTCACAAGAGTAGGGTGAGATGGAGAACTGGATGTACCTGCAGAAAAGTACCTGCACATACATGAACACAAGGAAGGATCATGGAGCTCACAATGCTAAGGCCCCCCTGTGTGGGTTTGGTTGTGGAGTGCATTCACATTGGCAGCAGTGCTGGGAGGATTCTGGTTTTAAGTGGTGTGTATCGACAGCTGCCTGTCAGTGTCTGGAAGCTGGAGAGCAGATCTAATGCAAACAAAATCCTACCCTTGCATTTTGCTGCTGAAGTTCACGTGGCTGTTGGCAGTGCTTGGCTGCGACCCGATACACCCCACAGCTACAGCAGTGTCACAGTGGCTGGAAGTTGCAGCCTTAGTCCAATAGGTCCCATTTATTTTGTCAATAAGTCCGTGACACAGGGCCATTTGTATGATTTGTTGCCTGATGAAGCAATTGTTTACATTTGAATAGAAGTCCAAATTGCTGCTTTTTTTTTACATATGAATGACTGCTTTATTGGTTCATTAATCCCAAGTTCTAGCAGTGTCCCATTTGTATTTTTAATAACCCCCAAAACATTACAGTTGATAATTGGCAAGGCTCACAAGCTTCTAAGTCAGTAATCTGCATGAAGAACAGTCCCAGGGTTTGGTGTTGTGCTTGAAGTGAGCATCTAGGAGACGCTCTGGTTTGTATTGTTTTCTTTCCCACTAGGACCCTTGTGTGTATTCAGATAAACCCCCTCTTTGCTGCTGTGTTGAGTGCAGAATGTCTTTATGGAGGAGACACACAGAAGAAGTTTTGTTTGTCTGCCTTCATCTCTCTGCCCCCTATATATTTTGGGTAGGATGAATTGGTTTGAGTCAAAGACAGGAAGGCAAGAGCAGCCCTAACTTGCTGCTGTGGCATGGACTTGTTCAGTGTTTGTCTCCAAAGCTCTCTTATCACAGCACAAGGGGCACCCAGATTGCCTTGTCTCTTCCTCACAGTTTGTTCTGGATTGGCGTGTGCATGGGTATGTACATCCATACCTGTGTGTATGTGTATTTGTGTGGGGATTTGATGTTTTTCCAAGTGTTTGCATTGCCTGCACTGGAACAGTGTCCAGTGTACCACCCATCTCTGTTCTCATTTTGATGTTGCTGGGAAGAAAAAGAAAATCTGGCATTGCTGGTTCTTGAAGGGTTGTGATTAATCTTGAGATGATCAGTGCTCTTCCAAAAGCCTGAGCCTCTAATCAGTGTAATATGCTAGAATTGATCTTCCTTCCCAGTCTCCTTTCCTGGTTAGTGTCATAGTTTTTGTTTATAGTGTCCCTCAAAAGTAGGAAAAACTCAAGGACTGCATGTGTGCAGAAACTCTGATTCCTGAAGGCCTCTCTTTAGGGTTTTCCAGTTGGTGAGATGCCTCTCAACCTATATTTCTGGATAGAGAATCTGAAACACATGGACACTCTGGAATAAAAATGATCCTTTAGTCTTCCAGCTCAACTGTGCCAGCAGGCATAGTTCATGTGGTAATTGCCCAGGAAGGTGTGTTTGGTGAGGAAAATATGTCCCTTGTATTCAAACAAACTCCTATGCTGCTTTCATAGCTTACTTTTAACACAGTACCTTTAACTGCATTTCAGCATTTTTGTAGTGGTTAGAGCTGGTTATCTTATCAGAAGGTTTTCCTGCTGGAATATATATTCATGTTGTTGATGCTTTCCTTTTAAAGCACATGAGTTGGCTTGAGGGTGGGTTTGTTTGGGATTTTTCCTTCTCCATACACAGATTGCTGTAAATTGTTTTCATTGTTTCCAGGAAGTGAGATAGATTCCTGGATTAGGTGATTTACTTATTGTCATTAAGGAATGTAGAAAGTCAGGACCCATACATCTGAATGTGCTGATTCACAGCACATATTCATAATCCAAATATACTGTTCATTGTTGGGAATCATTTGTCAATTTGGTATTTTTAATTTTTTTTTATTTTTTATTTTTATCCCTCTGTTGCCTTTTTATGCCTCCTGCTGTTGAGTTAGCTGGAACAGCAACATACCCCTGGCTCTCCTCCAGGATGATGGAGAAGGAAGTGTGGTCAGTGCAGCTCAATGCCCTTCAATATAGGGACAGGGTTTTAGGGACCTGTGGCCAGATAGAGCCAGAGGCACCCAGGCAGGAGGCTGGATGGTGCCCAGGGGCAGTGGTGGCAAAAAAATGAGCCCTTCCCACACCTTTAGCAGGGCAGGAATGGAAAGTTTCTTTCATGGGAACGAACTGCTGCTGCCAGCAGGGGACAACATTCAGGTTTTAATTTTTTTTTATGTCATAGTGTGAGTGAGGATTTTGTCCTCAGATCTGCCCCTTTAAGTCAATAATGTAGGACAATTGATCAACACTTAGTGTTTCTGAAGCACAGCACAACTAATCAGTAATGGCACAAACATTTTGCCCTCAGCCATTCTGTTGATTCCAACAGTGTTTTTCCTTTTTGCTCTGAAAGGGCCCAGTTCACAAGGCTTTACCAGGTATGTGGGTATGGGGTTTGCTGTATGAAAATTATCTTGTCTTGAGCTTGGTTTATTACATACTTGAAGTAGTTTTCTTAGTGAAGAAGTTGCTTAAAACTAAAACTCAGAGAGCCAATGGTTGCCTTCTATGTACTTCAAGCCACTGGTCAGACGGCTCTTGAAGTGTTTGCCCCTTCTGTGGTTGATGTGTTAGGACTGTTTATGTTCCTTTGCAGGATAAATCATTGAGTGGAAAAATAGACAACAGCACCAGTAGTGAAGGAATAGATATCTAATAAATAGAGCTGAAGAGTCACGTGGCTTTTAATGTGACCCTCACAAAATGCCTAGTGGAGAAAACAGCATTCTTTGGGAAGATACTTTGTGAATTTAGCAATTGCTGGAATCCTGTTTCCTTTACTGCCATTAAATAATCTGCAGTGAACAGTTTTAGTGTTGTTGTTTCACAGATCTTAAGGTGTTTCGCTCACTTTGAGATTTTGCTGAGAGAGAGATAAAAATAAGTATGGTCTAAAAAAACCTGGCAGATCTTTAGCAAAATGAAGTTGATTGTCATACACATGAAGTCACTTGGAGTGACTACAGGACTTCCATTCCTTTTCAGGGGAGCATCTGTCATGTGCAACAGCTCAGTAATTCTTATCTCTGTTGCAAAGACAGTGGCCATTACTGTTACCTTGGGTTTTTTTGAGATTTTTTTAAGCCCTCTGATGTTTACATTCTTGTGATAGAGTTTCTTACACACTTTCATGTAAATAATAATTGTTTGCATTCTTCTGTCTAGGAGGAGAAGTTTAATAGACTGTTAGTCTGACCAGTGTGGTTGGAAAGGTAGTAATGTCATCCTCCAATCCACTGTTACTTTTGGAATTCTATAAAGGTTGAAGTCTAAAAAATAAAAGGTCTTTTTCCTGTTCCTGTTCGGATACTAGAACATCATGTGTGAGTGTGTTATTCTTGTGTCACAACCACCACACTTTACAATATATGAATTAGCCAGTTATTGCAAGTTGGCTGTAGAGAGGGAAGGTGAAAGCAGTTGACAGCTCTGTGCTCCAGAGGGACAGAAACAAAAGGGTCATGAATTCTGCTTAGGCATGGACACAGAGCCAGATGTGAATTTGTAAGGAAGGACCCTTATGTGAATATAATATCCCATTTGTAGAGTGTCATCAGGATAAACTGAAATGTTGCAGAAGGTGGAGGAGAAGTTTTCAGCTTTCACAAAACCAAGGTAAAGCCTTTGTCACACTAATACATGTCAGTTGCTACTATTGCAGGTTTCAGACAGTGAGGTACAAGCAGAAGAATGATGAAAAGGAGATAAAACTCTATTTTAAACTACCATGCATAAAAATTCATCTTAAGGTATTATTATTTTCTTCTCATTCATAGCATGGCCGGACCCCCCTGCATCTTGCTGCCTACAAGGGTCATCTCCACGTTGTCCAGGTTTTGTTGAAGGCAGGTTGTGATCTGGATATTCAGGATGATGTAAGTAGATACAACCTTCTAACTTGGGGTGGAGGGGGAAAGGTGATTTGCAAATAACTGTAGACATTCACTTCTTTGAAGTAGGATTAAATGGAAACAAAATCTGTCTCTCTATTTTCCAGTTCAGAGACGTAACCTCTATTAGAGATGCAAAAGTGCGTGGGAAACAATGTAAAATGTGGTGGTTTTCAGTGACTAGCTTAGTCCTCTTGTTCAAGCTGCAGAGCTTTATAAGAGCTCTGCTTATGCCAGGCGGGTGCAAGAGTCATCATCTGCTGCTTCTGGTAGAAATGCACTGGGAGTTCATTGTGGGAACCTGCTGGAGGACATCAGGTAGGGGACAGAACCCATTTTTGGATTTTTGCCTGAAGTGGGAGATGCTTTTTGAGTAGACACATGCCTCAACATCCAGAACAGCTGCCCATAGCACACAGTGCTGTGCCATGGGGAGATCATCCTGATGGCATCACGCTTCATATGGGGGTGGTCACATCTCTGAGGTTGTGTAGTGAGGCATCAGCACAAAAGCCAGCTTTGAATTTAGCACATGGTAGTTTGTGTTCATTTGGTAAAACACATCAGTTGCTGGAATTTCTTGGGTTTCTGTTAAGAGTAGTTCTAATCTAGGACCGGGTTTTAAGGTGCTTTGGATTGACAGGTAATGTGGTTTTAGTTCCCTCACTGGTAAAAAAATGTATATGCTGAAATGTGCAATAGCAGTTGAATAATCATGATTTCTTCAAATTAACTGCTAACTTTTAATGGCACGCTGGAAGACCTTTGAGGTAGGGTTGCTTTTGTTCTCCCTGTAATATATATGGTGGAGAGTCTTCAAAGGCAATAGAGGTCCAAAGGTGTTGGTAGAGGCACCTGTATGACTGGTAGAAGGACACTGGAAATGTCTAGGTGCCTTTTAAAAATGCCTTTGGTCATTTGTTTGCATCTAGAGAGTTAAAAGTCTATAGCAACTGGAAAACTGGTTTCTTTCTCTGTGTGAGTAGCTGATTCCCTTGGAGACATGAGCAGTCTGCCTGACAAGCTTGGGACTGGGGTACTGATGTGGCCAGCTTTCTGCAGGGAAACTTGTTTTTCCAGAAAGAAAATTTGCTTCCTGCGCTCTTTATTCTTTCTCTGTGCCCATCTGTGAATTGGAGCAGATTTTCAGGTGCAGTGGGAGAATCAGTTTATTCAGATGTATCCTGGGTATGCTTTTACACTTCTCACAGCAGAAATGGTTCATTTGAGACAAAATTGCAGATGCTTTACAAATACAGCCAGTTTTCCTGAGAAAAGAAAACTGCTGCTTTAAGAAAGCAAGAGCTTCCACTGATTTGGTAAAATTGAGTTTCTGTGGAAACTTTTTTGAATAAGTCTGGTTCATTTGTTTTAATCATCTAGAAATAAAGTCTATGCTGTTTATAGGTAAGTGTGATAGCCTTGATATAGAAACAGTAAATCAGTGTTTAGCATCATTTCAGTTCAGTGAGGAGTCCTGCACTTGTAGAAATACTCAGCTCATAGAAGAGTTATTCTCTTATTAGCTTCTCAGGGGCTTTGTTCACAACAATTGGATACTGCTTCTAAATGTGGTGATTAATATGGGCAGAGTAGATGCGTACTGGATTCATAGATACTGTTTCTTTAAAATGTATTTTGATGTCTAACTCTGTATTTAGTAGTAGTAGTAGTCATTTGGTTGAGATTGAGGAGAGCCTCAGGAGTTTCTGAATTTCAAAGGGTATGTTTGGATTTTTATTGTAGAAGGAGGAAGTCTAAAATTCCAAATAAAGATTTTTTGCTTGCAATAGGTATTAACTAAAATATTTCTGCTTTCCTTTTACATAGGTCTTCAAAGAAGGTTCTCTGCTTATGGCTTCTCCTTGTATAACTCATTTTTACAGTTTATGCCCCACAGAATATATTTGTAGTCTCTTTTAGTTGCAATCTTTTGATTATGCTTTCAGTCACTTTTACTGTGTGCAGTGAAGGCATCTTAGTTTCAAGTGTTGATTAACATCTGTATGTTTCATTGCTGTTTTCCAGGAATACGGATTTAGGTTCAGATATGAAAACACCTGTGAGAGTGGGGAGTATTATATTTAATTGAAAAGCAAATTATTTTGTTGATCTTGGTCTATGGCATTATTGTGATAGCACACAAAAATCCAAAACGATGACCTACATTTCATTTTTCAAAGAAAGAGAAACCTCAACATTTTTCAAAGAAAGAGAAACCTAAACCCTTAATTTTTGAATTTTGATCAAATTCAAGAACAAGTATTAATTTGCCAGATGATAAGCATAAACTTAAAAGCTGCTGATTGTTGTGGAGAGATTAAAATGCTCCCTTTCATGTTCTACAGATATATTCCCTAAACACAGTAAGAGCCTTAAGAATTAGTTGAAGAATGACCTCCAGTGGCCTGGAGTGGGATTATTACGAATTTCAGCCGGTGGAGTCCAGCTCTGTAGAATATGCCACTCCGGGAGCTGACTCCTTCCTTCTCCCTGCCAATACTGACAACTCTTACTGGGATCCCAGAGCCATCTCTGAGTGGTCAATGAGTGTCCATACAGCACACACCTCAGAAATAGCCCAGCAGAAAATTGCCCCGGTGAAGGAAATCAAGGATGAAAAAAATAAGAGAAACCAGAAGAGAAAGGCTAGGAAGGAACCTAGAAGATCAGAAAGAGAGAAGGAGGTTAGAACTCTCGTGCACCACCCCTGCCCTGCGGCCGCCGCCTGTCCCGGTGCATGCTGCGACCCGCGGGCGCGGTGGCTTGGCCGAGCTCCCTGCGCTGCATGGCTGCATGGCCCGCTTGGCGCCCCGTGCTCTGCGTCCAGCCTCCTGCCCTGTCTGCACCCTGGAGAATCTGGCTGGGAAAACAAGTTGATTTAAAACAAAGGCCAAAGGCCCTGAAACTTCCTTTCTGGAAGCTCCAGTTTAAGAAGCAGAAAATTAGTTTTAAATGGAACAATAGCCCAGGGTACATAATCATTTCTAGCTGAATGATAATATGCAAAGTGGCTTATTCCTGTGGTCCCATTTCATTTAAGCTGTAATTTGTTTTGTTCATGATCATTTTTCATGCCTTGATCACTTTTGCTGGTCATGCATCATCATTTATTGTGCAAGAATGGAGTTGTTCTTAACTGCATATTGTGACTGCCTCTCTGTAGCAAAAGAGGAGGAGAGCAGCAGAGAGACACTGAGAAACCTGAGAGCATATTCAGTTCCCTTTGTGTATAACTGCTTCAGGATATCCACATATGCTTGTTTGCTCCTGCAATATTTAACACTTGGTTATATTTTAACTTTAGAATATTTCGATACTTCTACTGTGAATTTAGTGTCTTGATTTTATATGATATGACTTTACAAGAGCTGTTCAGCACTTTGTATCAGGGATTGAAGCCATGAGTTTTTTCTGGTTGATTTGGTTGTTTATTTTTTGGTTGGCCAAAGTTGTGGATGCTCTATCACTGGAAGTGTGCAAGGCCAGGCTGGATGGGGCAACCTGGTCTAGAGGAAGGTGTCCCTGCTTAAGGGAAGGGAGGTGGAACCAGGTGATCTTTAGGGTCCCTTCCAACCCAAAACATTCTGTGATTCTATGATTTTGGTGCAATTCTCCTGCAGCAAGATAGTCTGTTGATTTCTGCAAACATAATAGTGAGGAGGCAAAGTGTCACATGGGAGAAGGGCTTTAAAGGAGATTGTACAGCTTTTGGATGCTCTGGAGAACAGAAATGTGCAGGAAAAAATGTGGTTATAGTTTGGGTTTTTTTAAATCAGAGAAAGGAAAAATTAACATTTATTACAAACTAATGTAAACCAAATCTCACTAATTTGGGTATGTAGAGAGACTGTTTATAACAGAGACTCCAGTAACCCAGGAGAGCTGTCAGAAGTCTACCTGAGACTGTATGGGAAGTCACTTGTGTTGTTTCGTTCCCTTGGGGTCAACTTCAGATGTAAATAGATACCTGCCCAATTTCCAAGTGCCTGGTTCCAATGGTTGCATCCACTGTTTTAAAATAGTACATGAGGAAGCTCAGGGAAATAGTTGCAAACACCAGGACACCAAGCAAATGCCAACAGCCATGTCAACAGAGAAGTCCATGAGGAAAAATCAAGATTTAGGTGTCTGCCTTTCTTCACGACTCCCAGCCTGTAAGCTTCTCCTGAAAGCAGGTGTTTAAGCCCTCTGTAAAGAGCATTTCAAGGGGTTCCCCCCTTGAAATTTACCTGTTGCTGTGCAGGAGCCCTGTTACAGGTAGAGCTCTCAGATGTGCAGTCCTGCATCCTCTGCATCAGTGCATGCAGATTTCTATTCCAGTCTCCTCCCAGTGTCAGCCTCTTACTATCCCAATGAATACCAAGATTTTTTCCTAAAAGTGGAGAACTTTCAACACTGCAGTGCTGCCATGGCAAGACAAAGTGAGTGAGCACTGTGGAAAAACCAGTGGCCACTTCCTTCACTGGCTTAATTTTGAAGGGTGGTGGCTGTACCTGCAACATGCATGGCTCTTCTTCCACCAGGTGTGTGACAAGAGCACAGAGAGAGGAGGGGAGCTGCCTGCACTGGGGCTGTGCAGGGCCAGGGTGTGCCGTGCCACTGGGATGCAGTGCCCTGTACCTGCCTTGCAAGCTGACATGTCCAGGGCATGGATATCTTGGAGTGGAATCTCCTAAGTTTGAGCTGCCCTCAGGGCTAGGCAGAGTCTGAGGAAGGGGGTTTAAGATTCACCAGTGTAGACCTTAGTGCCTTACTTCTATTGAGCCTCACTTCAGTCTTTTTGGCTTTGGGCCCACATCTGCATTTGGTCAGACTTTTGTTTCTGTCAAGGTCGTGTTTCTGTGACACAGCACTGGAATTGTCTCTCTTCATTGCTACTGATCTGCAGTCTGTTCCTAAGGCATAAATCTCTTGGAAACAGAATCATAAATTGTGCCCAACATAATAGTCTGGACGGTTAATACGCATTTACCGATGTAATTGCTCTCTGAGCCTCTGGAACTGACCCCTAATGCCTTGCTAAAGACAGAATTGTAGTGAGTGCTTTCAGAGACATTTATTTCAGTAATTAATAAAAGGTACACAAGTCGGTGATTACACTGCCTGAAAATTCATGCTGTGAAAAAACCACAACTCATCTGTTTTCTTGGACTCCGTGAAAGGCAAGGCAGGGATTTGCTCCACTGCTGATGGGAAGGGAAGGCAGGTTAGAGTGCAGTGGTGCAGGCACTGTTATTTATAGGATGGCTGTGCTCTCCATGGCTGGATTGCTCAGTGGCTGTCACACAGAAGCCATCACAACCTGGTAGTTCAGCTTCCACAGCACTTTAAGCAGTTTAAGGTAACTCTTTGTGCTGAGGTGTAAGGGAACAGTGGACCAGGTGCTGCCCTGTCCTGCTGGCTGAGGGGTCTGGTGGTGGTAGGGATGGGCCCTCACCAGGACAGTGATACGTGCCCTCTCTTCACTGGGAGGTGCCTCAGTTGGTGAAACAAGTTTTGAGATATCCTTGGACACTCTCTGTTACATGGATGAGGTGCTTATTTTGTCCAGTCAGGGTGTGGGTTGGACCTTACTCTTGGATGCTCGTGTAGGGAAGATGCCATAACCTAAGCCCATACCTTGGGCATTTGAGTCTGCCATTTGCAGGACTTGTGTCCCTTCACCTACGTCTTTTTCAGGGACCAGGATGTATTCTGGGACAAAGCTTAGGCATGGCTGCAGCTGTCCCAGTGCTGCTCTGCATCCCCAGTGTATGGCCCCCCAGCATACAGGTTGGGATTACCAAGGGGGACCTGGTCTGGCAGCAGTGAGGTGTGCTGCCCACTTTCCAAACAGACAAATGTGTTTGTATAAAATTTAAATGAAATGCTCTTAGAAGTAGCTGTCATATCAATAAAGCCCCAAAAGCTGAATAGTCTTTGACCTCGTTGCAGTTACTGTGACAGGGACAGGAACAGCCTTGATTTAAACTGTCACAGTAAGAAGATCCTTAATTACAAACCAAATGCTGTACAATCCATTTCTGCCCCAAATTTGTCTTCTCCACAGTAATTTTCCCAACTTTAAAGCAGTAGAAACCAATCATTTCTTGTTCAGATTCCATCCACTGCAATGGCAGTTGCCATTTTGTTTTAGTCTGTTTTATAATATCTTCTGTGAATTTGCTGGTGCATCAATACCACTTGGCAGGGGTAGTTTGGCAGATTACTTTCCACTTCATGATAGTCAGATAAAATGATTTTTGCACTGTCCCACATGACTCACTGCTGCAGTAACAGTAGCTGTGCCATTATCAAAAATCAGATATAAAATTCTTCCTCAGTTTGTTGGTGAGCAGATTTCCATGTAGTCATAGTAACCAGTAACATTTGTACTTGTGAGATGGTATAATTTGGACATTTTCCATAACATTTTGGTTGTCTTTGAATTTGGAACAAATTCAGAAGTTCAGAGCACTTGCCATGCTGTCAGTTTTCCAATACTTTTTGTTGCAACTTCCTGGAAGCTTTATTGCCTTTGCTGAAATCCTTTAAAATACATTTCCAATCGCAAGAACAAAAATAAAAATATCTAACCTCTAGAAACAACAACAAAAAATAGATAGCAGGCTTTTAAAAAACACCTTCAACACAATTTTTTAAAATCAACTTCATTATTATAAGCCAATTTAATGATTTACTGGCAAGGATTACTGAAAGTTTGTGGTTGGCAATGCTCACTTTTTTATAGATTAATGACTATTTTGGTGTCATTAGCACAAAAGAACCCCACGAAGAGCAATTTTTAAGTCAGCTGCTAATTGCCTTTGAGAACAAATTGTTCAAATAAGCCAGTTATCTAAAGACTTGGACACTCTAGAATAAAAAACACAGAAATTCCTCTAATTTTAGTATTTAATATAATATGCTATTATCTGATAAAGAATTTTACCAGAGAAATTTTGTGTCTATTTAGGACTTGGTTTCCTGCAAGCTTTTTTAGGACACATGGCATATCTCTGCCCTGCGTGTGTTTGTGGTGACCATCATCTAGATAAGCAGAAATGGATTGGATTCCAAATCTGTTTATTAATCCCAAACAAGCCTGTGTGCAGCTTTGAAGCCTGTCTCTGTTCCTGGATTCAGGCTGTGCTTTGGCATTGCTGGTTCAAAACAACTTCAAAGGAAAGCTAAGACCAGTTGTTGTGGCAGCAGTGGAGCTACTGCAGCTCATTTTCCCATTGATCCCTGTCTTACGCACCGCTTCATAAATCCTTCTCTTGCCTCTCTTTTATCAGGTTCTTACCAACATGTACATAAAAACATATAGATAATCTCTGATGGGCATGGACAGTGGTTTAGTTTCCCTAGTCTTCAGTTTCTGGAAGGATTCTGGAAACTAACCTTGGGCTCTCTAGCTCAGCAAATGAGTTCAGCAGTTGTTAGAGAGGAGATAGATGGGCAGTCAGACAAGATGACCACATCAGCATAATTTCTTTTGGAAAGTTGGCCTTAAAGGAAATAAACTGATGTAGGAGACTTGCTTGTTGCTGCTACATGGTGGGTCAAAGAGAAATGAAAGTCTTTTGGACCTGAAGATCATTCAGTTGCACGAGTGAAACAAGTGGATGGTCCTGCAGTTGTGGTTCTCATCCTAAAGTTGCCTCCACTCTTAGCACTAATTGGTAAATTCATCAGAGGTGCTGAAGAGACCGATCTCATCTCATGCTCCTTATCCTAAGCAGGGCTGATGTAGCAATCAGAGCCAGAGCAGGAGAGCCTTATCCAGTTAGTGTAAGTCCTGGAGGATCATTATGATGAATTACGACAGCCTGTAATTCCCTTTAGTTCCCTACAGACACTGATGACTATTAGACACATAGAGCCAAATGTATCCAATTCACTGCCTTCTAATACTGCCCTGTTTTTGGAATGCTTCAGCGCTCTATATGGGATTGTGATGACTTGCAAACTTCTGTAAATGGTTTGTAGCTCTGATACTTTCAATAACTTCATTAATCTTGGAAACTTTTATGGTAGTTGTTTAGGGGGACTGTTTTCAAAGGCAGCTTGGATTTAAACAGTATGTGTGTCAAAGATGCAGCCCCTGTGTGTGTTGTCTGCATTTGCATTAAGTCAAAATGAGGTGGGAATTGTACCAGTTACGAATTTGCTTCTTTTTGCAGGGTGACCAGACAGCACTGCACCGGGCTGCTGTTGTAGGGAACACCGATGTAATAGCAACTCTGATTCAAGAGGGCTGTGCTTTGGACAGGCAAGACAAGGTAACAGACAGAACAAAAGCCCTGTGGGATGGCAGCTTTGGCAGTCAGTAATGTTAAGGTCTCAGAGAGAAAGTTATAGTTTATGCTCCTTAGTAAGTGTCTCATGCGTCGGGAGTAATTGGAACAATTACATTTTAAAAAAAGCTGTACCGTCTCTTTAATACAAATTACTGCTTTGGTTATGCTTCTATATTAGGCTGATAGTTTTTGGTTTAAGAGTCTGTTCTCAGCTCATTAAGGGATGAATTAAAGGAATGTACAACCATACTACACCCTACGCAAAAGACTGCACAGTTCCCATGATTATCCCAGAAACTTGAGAATCCCAGGCTGTAAGTTTAATTTAGGAGCAAATATAACTAATTTCAAGTTCCAGACAAATAACAGTGTTTTTACCCTCTTATAAAAATAAAATAGAAAATAAGCTAGTAGGAAATGAAAATACTTTTAAGAGTGTAGGTTGGTTATACAGCCCCTAACATTCTCCTCTTGTGTGTGTGCTCCTCAGGATGGGAACACTGCTCTTCATGAAGCTTGTTGGCATGGATTCAGTCAGTCTGCCAAAGTGCTTGTTAAAGCAGGAGCCAACGTTCTTGCCAAGAACAAGGTGAGACCCATGGAGGAGGAGCTTTCAGTTCTGGTCTAAGGTGGATGATTCTCAGAACTGGAGATTTCTGGCCATGGCATTTCTCAGCAGGTGGGGGACCAGCTCTTACAGGGGTTTTTTTCTTCTTTTTCTTTTCATTTATCATGCCTGGATGGTTCATCCACAGGCATTAGGAAATTCATATTTTGACAGCTGACGCAGGAGAAATTCAATAACGCGTTGAATGATACATTAATTACAGCTGAGGAACACTGCCATTCCTGTGGAAATCTCCATGGTGCTCTAATTTATACTGAGGAGATTCATTGTGATTGGTGTGATTTAAAATGGAAATGAATTGTACTAATAAGAAAAAGGTAATGAAAATCAGTTTTTTTCCAGAAATTAAACAGCCAAAGGAATGTAAGCCACAGAGGGAAACAAAAAAAAAAAAAGTGCCTTTTGTTACTAAGTTTTTCCTAATATATTAGCATAGTCTCTTCCCAGAATCTTGTAATGAACCTGGATTATGTTCCTTTTGGTATTTATAATACCTTGAGAGCCATTTAGAGGAAAGAATAACAAAGTAAAGGGTTTTAGTTCCACTCTAATTGTTATAACTGAGGGGCACTTCAATTCAGTAATTCAGAAGTTAATGGAATAGTCCAGGAAATGGTGGTAGTAGCCCGTGGTGTGAGCAGAGTCAGGGTTTGGACAGCTGTGCTGCTGGGTTGGTCAGATCACACGGCTGGCACGGTGCCCTGCAGGACAGGGAGAGGGCTTTGGGATTGCTTTAGGGGATCTCTGAGCATTTTTGGTAAATGTGTCTCTAAAACAGCAACTGAAAGATGGCTGGGAAGGAAAGGAGACAGCTGGTCAAAGTGTAAGATTTAGAGTAAAAAGGCATGTTGCTTGGCATAGTGTTTCTGTATGTGCACATGTGTATAGGCACTATAGAAGCATATATTTGTACAGTTGTGGTGACTTTGTGGTCTGCAATTTCATCGTCTTCGATATTATTTTATGTGTATTCCTTCTTCTGTATTATTTCAATTATACAATTATTTTTTATTTACTGTAATTACTTTTGCTGTAATGTCCACCTAAATTTGCATCGAGGGTACTTTAGAAAACTTCCCATGCTTGACTGTAAGTCTTGTGAACCATTTTGCTCCTGTCCCTGGATATGCTTGTCTGTGTATACACATACACTTCTGTACAAAGGTGTGGGCTTAAGATGCAAGTCTGGTTATCCTGCATGCTTGGGTGCCCCAGGGAGTTAGAAGATTTAGCTTACTATCCAGTTTATGTCAGCTGGAGGCAACCTCTCTGGGAAAGTATGTGCACAAAATAGCTCAGCAGGGTTGATGGCTGAAATATGACTGGCAAACTTAAATACTGCCTGAGCGGCTCCTGTGCTAGTCTTTGATGTCTTGCCCTTTGCATTTTACTCTTTGGGTGGTTTTTAATGGACAAGATATATTTTACCCCTTTTGTTTTCAAGAAATATTAAGAGCTTAAGTCCACTTAATCCCAAAATGGTTTCTCTGTTCTCTCAGCTTTTTGTGTTACTGATGACAAGGCATTATCATTCTGACAGTTTTTCTGGCAGCCAGGGCTGAGTGTCGTGTGCAGGAGCATCCCACAGGCTGGTGACTTACACCTGGGCATTGTGTGATTTTGGATGGATGGTACAGATATGGGCTGCTAGATTTGCCAAACCTGTGAAGCATCAGAAGATGGGGAGGATTTGACACTGTGTTTTGGGTAGCTGTATTCCTCCTGCACAGTAGTCACCCTGGAGGTGCAGTTTATTTTCATTTAAGTTGGCTTAATAAAACCTTTTCTGCTCTGATAGATTATCCAGTGAGACCAGTTGTAGCCTTATTTTTAGATTCTTTCATCAGTCTGTACATTTCAGTGAAGAATCCCAGACTGGTACAACTTGGAGCCTCTCTCCCTCTCAGAAGCTGGTGAGAGATTTGTCATCCCACAGGAGATGAGCCAGATGAGCCACTCTGTGAGCTCTGACCCTTGGCACTGTGAATTCTCCCAGAACTGAAGTGCTCACCTGTTGCACAGGACCTCTGCCTTCCTGCCAGGGCCAACCTGCCAAACAGCAAATGATCAAGGCATTGCAGAGGCTTTTCAGAGATAAACCTGGGAGGAAAAAAAAATGACAGTTAAACACAATTTAGCTGAGAAGAGAAATGTTCACATCTGCTACAGTTTACAGGCTGACACACAGTCATATTCAGGTCTATATGGAAGTGAAGACCTAAGACCACATCTAAGAGTTGGCTTTTATAATTCAGACCCTGCAACTTCGATCTGTGTCTTGAAAGCAAGGGGGACAAATCAAAGGACAAAATCAAGGTGAACAGGCAAAGTAGTAAGCCTGGTAAACCTTTTTACTTGAGGTGATTTAATTTCTAGCTCCCAAGAGCCAAAAACCCTGAATGTTTTCAGACCAACAAAAACCAAATGCTGCCAGAAAAACTCGTCAGACTTATAAAATAGTTCACTGTGTTAGAGAGACAATACACAAGCCAACACTTCTTTGATTTTTGTCTACTTCTGCACATTTTCTTCTTTGAGGAACCATAGCATGTGATTCTCTGGGGCTTGTGTGGCTTTTTGCCCTCCCTTCCCATCTTGGCTGGAGACTGGTGTGCCTCCTGAACATCAAAGCTTCTTGATAGCCTAAAAATCTGTATCCTGCCCAGTGAGAGCACCTACAGACCCAGACAGACTTCAAGCTGGTTTGTGTTACAATTGTAAGGAGACAGGAGTTGTGACCCTGGTCTGCTCAATACCCTGCAATAGTTGTGGCTGGGATCAAAGATGCCATGCCATGGCAATTTGGTTTTTTGTGTCTATGCATGGGGGAAACCCAAAACACAAGAATTATAGTTCTTTAAATGAAATATTTAACATTGCTGTTTGAGACTAATGAATGAGACAGTTTCTAGAGTTCTTTCTTCCTGTAAACAGATTTGACCAATGCAGATATCATTATACTGTCCTATTTCTGCCTTTATTATACCCCAGGTAAGCCATTGTCAGAATGAAGCACATTTCAGTCTCCAGGTTCATTCATCTCATATCTTTAGTAAAACAATAGTTTCCTACCCTTGGGTGGATCTTCTTGTGCAAAGATCTGTGAGGTTTTGTATTTTAATGCTTATGTCCAATATCTAACTATGGCTTTTATATTTTCCTGTATTTCTCTAAGGCAGGTAACACACCTCTTCACCTGGCTTGCCAGAATAGCCATTCCCAGAGTACTCGTGTTTTGTTACTTGGAGGATCTCGAGCAGACCTCAAAAATAATGTGAGTTTTGGAAATAACATGTTCATTTTTGTGTGACTTTGTTTTAGGTCTATTGCTTTAACTTGTAGAAATATTCAGAAAGGCTTTAAGCAGTGATTTTTATTATAAATGATATTGAAAAAACCCCACTATCCAACCGTTGTATTCACCAGGCACAGGAATGCTCTTGGTAGGATTGAGTGATACACTACTTGTACCCATCTCTTGAGCAAGGATAGAAGGAGCCAAATGGGGTTTTGCTGTTGCACAGACAGTGGTGAAAGGCTTCAGATCTGCAGATCATATATATACTGTGTGTCTGAATGTCAAATGAGGTAGATTCAAGGTCGCTTCAGTTTCAGACAGCTTTCCTCCTATTTTATAATGATTCTGACATGATAGATAAAGAAAAAAACAATCTACAAAAGGAAACCAGATATTTTTGCCCAGCTTGATAACAAAGTGGTCAGAGAAATGGAAACCTGTGGGGTTTTGTGCAGCTCCCAGGCTCAGCTGCACAAGTGCCACCCTTCATAGGAATGCTGCTCTGGCTGCCACTCATATTTTCAATATTATGTGGAACTCTTAAGTGGAGATTCCAAATTGCATTTGGTTGTGGTTCAGAAGAAGAGATTTAATGGGAAAATATAACTAACTCAGGGTTTGTAGTGCCAGTAAAATAGCATTTTATTTTTCCAGTATTTCCCATCCGTGGTGGTGTTTACTGCTCTTTCTGATTTAATAGGATTATTTCATCCCTGAACATCATGACAAGTACAGGCTTTCTCACAGTGATTACATGCTCAGAGCTTTGTTTCTGTTTGCAGGCAGGAGATACCTGTCTGCATGTGGCTGCTCGTTATAATCACTTGCCCATCATTAGGGTGCTGCTCAGTGCTTTCTGTTCTGTGCATGAAAAGAACCAGGTCAGTGCATGAACCTCATTGTGACTCTGTGCCCTTTGCATACAGCCAGTTGTTGGGAAGAGGAATTCCTACCCAAGTAATCCTGCTTTACTCTGTGTGTTCCACTGTGCCACCACATGCCTAAGCTTTGAAGAATAGCCTTAAAGTAATGGCATATCGGTGGTTTATTATTTTGCCATCGCATTTGCATTATTTCTTTAAAGCATTGCTTATTTATGAGGTGATTTAATGATCTTATAGCCATTACAGAGACATTGTGAAGCACAACTCACTGACATTTAGATGCTACTAAAGTGCAAATTCCTCTGGAATGCTTTTCTTTGCTGCATTTTTCAGTAGGGGGAATTAAGAGGACATAAAAGTGAAGAAAAAGCATGCTCTAAATTCAAAGTAATGATCAGTCCAGCCTAGAATTAATCATCCATAGTTGTTTTATAGGGAAGTAATTGATTGCTGTACCTATAGCATAGCCTAATTGGGTAGTAGAAGGGAATGAAATTAGTACATCAAAACATTTTAAATCAGCTAAATAAACATATTATGTGGTGCTTAACCACATTTTCTCATGTTCTTGGGAAATCTTCCATGTGTAGTTGAGGGTCATAATGATGTTTTCTGAACTGTACATTTAATGTTCTTTCTTCACTATGAGATATTATAGCAAACAAAATGGGTTTTAGCATGTTAAATTTACTATGTAATTTTATTTGGAAATGAGTTTTTTAACTTGCAAAATGAGCTACTGAATATTAAGATCGACTGGTGTGACCCTGGCCCAGAGAGACATCCCTTTCCCCAGCACTACCTGAAGTTATTCCATATTTGCCCATAGAATGATTTGATTTAGGAGTACACCTCATCTAAGTTAGCAACAGGCACTAGTCCTGAGGAAATCTAATTTTATGAAGGCAAAATGCAGGACCAGGGGGACAGGAAGGCATTGTACACACGTGTCCAGTCCCACTTGAACAGTTGCTGGCTCTGTTACCAGTGCCCAAATCTGATCACAGCTGTCTTCACCTCACTGCACCAGGACAAGGGCAGGGCAGTGTGTTAGTGCTGGACCCAGATTGCCTCCTGGCTCTGATCCAAAATCTGTTCTTCCTGAGGAAACCTGTGAAGAGCATGCCAACCACCTCACTGCCGGTACATACCTGACTATGTCTGAGTAATGTGATACATGACCACCTGCACACCAAATAATCAGACCTGGAGGGAAAAAAAAGAAGAGAAGGTTGTAGTGGGAAAACTTGTTCTGCCCTCAGATGTCATATCCATTTACTGGAGGTAGAGCTGGGCTGTCTCCAAGCTGCATCATGTGTCACTTAGTTTAGATAAATCAGATCACCAGCGCCCCAGCTGCATTTCTCAAACCCAGGCTGAAGTAGCTCTTTGCCCCCACCTGTCATCTTCCTCCCCACTCAGTCATTTTTTATTGACCAGGTCTTATTTAAGCTTAATTGTTCCATCAGTAAGTGTAGATTTTTTTCATCTCTGAGCAAGTTTTAGGAAGGTGTGAATTCTGTAGGGCGTGACCCAAGGACTAGTGTCACAAGTTTGTTTTCTGCTTTCTGACTTGCAGGCAGGGGATACTGCACTCCATGTAGCTGCTGCTCTAAATCACAAGAAGGTGGTGAAGCTCTTGCTGGAGGCAGGGGCTGATGCATCTGTTGTCAACAATGTAAGCAGGACACAGAGTTTCTCTGGTATTCTATTAATGTAGAGTCTCTTCAACATTTCTCATAGGCTTGGTAGAAAATACTTGGTTGTGAAGTGTTGAATTATATCTGGGTAAATTAATGCAATTAGTCACTTTACTCTTGTGCACAGAGTATATACTGAACTTGGTTGGAGAAATTTCATGTTTCCAGTAGTTTGTGTTGTGAAGGAAATGCTGTTTTCTTTTTTCTCTCAGGCAGGCCAGACCCCTCTAGAGGTTGCCAGACAGCACAATAATCCTGAGGTTGCACTCCTGCTCACTAAAGCATCACAGGTACATTACACATCTCTCCAACACACACAAACACACATGGAGCTGAGGCCACTTAATCTTGGGAAGCTGCATCCCCTGCTCCTTGTCTTCTGCTGTGAAAGGTTCCTACATTTCTGCTGGCATTGTGGGCTGGGTTCAGGACTATTGACATAGAGCCTCTCAGCCCCCAAGTCGAGCAAGGTGTGCAGATTGAGCCTCAGCACGAAGTGCTGTCAGAGGTCTCTGTGTCCTGACTGGCAGAGGGTGGAGCAGTCAGAGGCACTTGTTCCTTGCAGTGGCCCAGGGGTTAGAACATTGCACTGTACCCTGAAGCTCCTGAGTTGTGTTGCTCTGCTGCCTGCCTCAGGCATATCCCATCCCCAGAAGGGTGGTTAGCACTGGAGGATGCTTTGCAATGGGGACAAAATGTTTACGTCCTGTTTATACTTCGCAGTTGCGTGTGAAATGCTGCAATGCTCTTCAAGCCAGAAGGCAGGAGGGCACAAGCACAATCCTTGCCCTCCTTCTCCTTGTCACCTCTGCATGAAAAGGGCTGGGCTTGGCTTGGGAACCAGCCCAAGGACAGCAGAAGAGGTGTTCACCCTTCTAGGGGACAGCAGAGTGCCCCAACAGACTGAACTCAGTGCTGGTGTGTTTTCACAGCCATGAACACCCACGTTGCTTGGCTCATCAGTATCCATCTGGCAGTGCACTCTCCTTTATCCGTTGCCTTTCAGAAAAGGAAAAGGTCTGCTCTATTACTTGTCTTCTGTGGTAGAAAAGAGCATGACATCACTGAGTAACAGTGTGGTTTGCCTTCAGGTCTCGCGTTTTAACCGTGGGAGAAGCCTGAGGAAGAAGAGGGAGAGACTGAAGGAGGAAAGGAGGGCTCAGTCAGTGCCACGGGATGAAGTGGTACAGAGCAAGGTACAGCCTGGCATTACCAGCTGGATCTGCTGTAAGGAGGGACTGTCACAAAAACCCATTAAGGACGCAGTCTCTTTGGAGCCATCACTTGTGCATGGCCCAGCAGCTGCCCGAGGCAGTTTGCCATGCTCTGCTGCTAAAGCATTTCCCACTCACATGTGCAGAGCAGCTTAAAGCTGGGCAATCGGAGAAGATGCTCCTTTTGCCCATCTCTACAACTGCTCTGAACTCCCTGTCTTTGCTTCAAGCAGGGCAGTGTCTCAGCTGCTGACGACACACCGAGCAGCGACCAGCCCCCAGAGAAGAAGAACAATCTGAAGGATAAACCCCGGTCAGCCTCACCAGATCCCAAAGGGAAAAAGAGCAAAAAGAAAAAGCCAAAGGAAAAGGTATCAGTAGATTTAAAACAGCAGAGAGAAGGAAGGGATAGCTGTTCAGAAGTGGTGTGGGTCCCTTTGGTGTGTTGGGCAACAGCCCCACCATGCTCCTGGGGCAGAGATAAGCTTCAGATAAAAGTGATTTTTGCTGTAATTGTCACAATGGATTTGTCCCATTCCCACCAGGAATAGTTTACCAAGGTGCTCATATAGGCAAAACATGGTGTGCATGTTCTGCAGGTTTCAGCACTCTCGGACCCCATCTCCCCAGCTGATCAGCAGGCGCTCCCTCAGCCCCAGAAGAGCGTGCCCAAGCGCAGAAGCAAGCACCACTGCTCCTCTCCGCCCCCTCCCCACGAGGTCCGAGCCTACCAGCTCTACACGCTCTACCGAGGAAAGGACGGGAAGGTGATGCAGGTGAGCCCCTGCCCTCACAGGGGGACACACTGTGAGCAGCCTGTGGGGCTGGGACACAGGTAATGGATACAAAATATCCTCCTAACTAACTGCACTCTCAGGGGCATGAAATCGTGACTTGGGATTGGTTTTCCTTGCTTGGGCTTCAGCTGCATTTTGGCCTGAAGTCTGGCAAACAATGAGCTGGTTTTGTGTCTGTAAAAGAAGACATACTTAAGTAGTTTTGATCTGCAAAGATAAGGGGTGAACAGTGATTGGAAATGACATGAGAACTTTCATTATGTACTTTGGAACATTAAGAGTTCTGACAGGAAAAAGAAATTTTCCAAGGAAAAGCAGTGTGTGAGCACCAAAAGCTTACCACCTAAACCAAGAGGTTGGGTAAGCTCAATAGATTTTGTTCCAACTCCTTCTGGGTTTTGCAACATGTCTTTAGGTATTCTATGTTTACTGGGGGCAGGATTTCTATAGAAACTGGTAAATAAACAAACCTGGAGCTACCAGGCCACGTGCATTTATTCCAGTTTGAAGAATAATATTTTAGTCACTTTATTATACAATTAATTACCAGTAGACATTTATAAGGAAGCTTAAAAACAGTCATTAAATTATCCTGTAGACACTGTAAACATCTCTATTGTTTTCTTAATATTGCCCTCCTGTACTCCTGGAAGGTCTATCCTTTCATTTTCTTAGTTTCTCGTGTCCATCCATCCATCAGCTCTTGTCAGTCCCTTCCTGTAGTTCAGCATTTCAGCAGATTCTGAAGATCACTCAAGTCAGACTTCTAAGGTTTTACTGGCTGTTTACTGCTTTCCAACCTCTCCATGTAATGTTTGAGAAATTTCCAGACAGGGGCATTATGGAATTATCCTATAAAAGTCATCAGGAAGGCTGGGGGACCTTTCATACATTAAAGGGATAAAAGAGCAGAGAGGTGCAGAAGGACTTGGGGAGTTGAGAGGTGCAGAAAGCAGGCAGGACTTGTATACAAATCTCATCTATTCACAAAGATTAGCTTAATAGAGCTAAACTGCCATACAGTATTTCCTGAAATACATGATACTCTTCTCTCCTTTTCTTTTTTGCTTGTCTGTCTTCTTTGATGCCCTGAGGCCATGAATAGCAAACATAATTTCTGAAGTACATGTACTTCTGAAGCTTTCTTTTGTACTCAGCAAACCACCCACCTTTCCCTGCCAAGGGAATAACCCCCAATTTATGAAACACTGCTGCGGGGCTAAAGGAGAGAGGGAGGCTGCTCTGCAGACAGATTCAGAGCAGCTGCTTTGGGCTACTGGCACAGCCCCTGAAGGAGCCAGTTTCTGCCTTTGGGCTGCAGAGGAAGCTGATGAGGTATAGCTGTCCTAGCTTAAGGGAGCCTTTGTGACCATCTCCCTGAGAGATTTAAATGTGGTCAGTGCAGCTGCCCATGCAGAGGGACCATGGGATGGTGTCACATGAGTCAAAGGCAGGCAGAGGAGTGCCCAGCAGCTGAATGCCAGGAGGGTGAGGGCAAACAGAAGCAGCGAGGCCTTGCTATCCAGTACTGAAAAAGGACAGAGCACATGATTGGCATTAGGTTAAAAAGCAAATGCACACAACCCACAGGCATCCACAAAATCAGATTTTTACAATTGAGAATTACAGGATCAAGACATGGGGTGTAGGCCTGTGATGTGGTGTTCCCTCAGCACACAGGGTCTGAGCTCAGTGCTGCTTGTAGCCCCAGTGAAATCAACACTGCTGTCTTAGGGTGTGTCCATACACATCAAATCAATCCCTGTGTAGGCTGTGCTTTTTCAACTAACAGCCCATTTGCTGAGCTGCTGTAAGATACTGTCAGGAGGGTAAGATATAGTACATGGGATAGAAGAACCCAAGACTGAAGGAGGCTGTGATAATGTTCCAAGTGTGCTAAGAGGGTGGTGGGGTGTAGCAAGTAAATGTTTCATCATCACTCCTTTCAGGCACCCATAAATGGATGTCGTTGTGAGCCCCTGATAAATAAACTGGAGAATCAGCTGGAGGCAACAGTGGAAGAGATAAAAGCTGAGCTTGGGACAGTACAAGATAAAATGAATATTAAGCTGGGCCAGATGGAAAGCAAAACTCAACATCAAGTAAGAACATGACCTGAAGTTCTGCTTGCCTATATGATTTAGAAACATATCCTGAACTTAATTAATATTTCCATTGTAATGATTCATTCTTTGCTTCTTGTGCTGTAAAAGCAAACCTGAACTCAAGTCCAGGGAACTGTGACATTCCAGTGGGAACTGATGTTGCAAATTAGGATCTTGAGAAAAAACACATTTAATTTGCTAAGTGGTTCTGGTGCTTCTTTGGACAACGAATCTTAAAGGCTTGAGCCATTAAGAGGGAAAGAAGGCTGGTCTATGACTGGTCATTTCATAATTGTCTTGCTGAATTATGTATGCATTGAGATTCAAGATCCTCTAAATTACTTTTTAATTTTAATTTAATAGTTATTAATTGGTAATTTTGCGATTGAGCCTCTTTGCAAGCTACATCTAGTTGTAGTTGGCAGCATTTCTAGAAACAAAGACTGAAAGACAGACTGTACTTTGATTTGCAGGGTTCACAGATGGGAGGGAGTTTGGTTTCTAACATGATGATCTCAGCTGAACGGTGTTCTTCCCCACAGCTCCGAGTTTTGGACAAGCTGATGGCGGAGCGGCTGTCGGCAGAGAGGACAGAGTGCCTTCAGCGCCTGCAGCAGCACAGCGAGCTGGAGAAGAGTGAGGGGGAGAAGCGGCAGGTAGGGCTTGAAACAGCAACTCCCTCTTCGTCCGTCCCCTGGCAGGTCAGCTCAGTTTCATTCCAGCAGGCAGACAATATCAGAGATGTGCCACGTCTGTTAAAACAGGTACAAGAGCTTCAAAGACCAAATTATTCCTACCCACCACCTTAGTCACTAAACCAAATTGATGAAGTTTTTGCATTAGAAATGAGGAACGTGAAATCCAGTGCCACTGCTGTAGTTTAATTTGGTGCATCTCTAGTGTGGGATCTACACCAAAAATACCATTTTTCTAACATAGTGTTTTGCAAAAATTTCCAGCACTAAGTTTTTCACACTTGTGCTTTCAGCTTTTGCTTCATTAGAGGACATAAGCAGGAACATATCCAAATAGTAAAAAAGGCTAAGATCTGTGTTGTTCCTTTTCCTTCTCATCCGTTTGGTTGTGGGCCCTGGGAATCTCTCCCTTCTTCTCTATCTGATCTTTTTCCCCCCATGTATTAAAAGGCTGGAGTTCTTTCCTCTGATTTTAGCAACACAGCACCATCTCCAAGCTGTGTACTACTGTCAATAGGAAAGTCGTTTTTTGTATGCTTGTTCAACCAGCAGTACAAGAAAAACTGCTCCCAGAGAGATCCAGCTCTTGCCCTTCCAGCTTCTGCAAAAACTCACCATTTAAAACCTGCTGAGAAATTTGTGTTTCTCCACTCACACAGATGAATTTAAAATACAGTTCATTTTATCATTATTGGTATTTTTCCAAGAATTGAGAAATACAGTTTGTGCTAGGAAAATGTCATGAGTGTTTGTAAGACCATTCCAAATCCATGTAAAAAGACTGACAGCTGTGATAATGCTTGCATAGGATAGTGATCAAGATACTTGGGTCTAATGTCCACCAAACACTTTTCTCCAAAGAAAAGTACTTACCAAACTAAGGCAGCTTTGATTTTTATTTTATAAGAGATGTAAGTCTTGTATTGGCTTCTGAACATCTAGGCTTGTGCTCCATCTCCTTGTAATCTCCATTTAAGACACAAGATGCTGGAGTGATATATCACTGAACTGAATTAAGTGGTGTCAGCTGTTCCTGCTCAGTTGGGTCTAATTGAAACATCTGAAAAAACAGAATTGGGCTTTACTAAACACACTGACTAAATATCCTTGTGCCTAGGAGGGTCTGACCTAAATTAATGATGTCATATGAATAACAGGGTGAAAAGAGCTACTCCTATTTTAAATTATTTAAATGCATCTGCAGCTGACACTTGGTAAGCATCTGCCAAATCTGAAAGTTATTACTGATTTATCATTTAGCGGGGGGACTCACCTTTATGACTGAATGAACAGAGAAGCAGAGGTTGGTAATTGTATAAAGCTGTCCCCCAGAAGTGTCTAATTTGAATTTCACTCTCAAAAAATGACCATGTGGTGTTACTTGTTAGAAAGTACCACTGGCTGTATGATTAAACAAGTTATCCCTGATAGAGTACTCAGAGTTGAAGTGGAAGTAGCATATTCATATCTAAGAGGTGGTAGCTTGGAATAAAGAGACTTTCATAAGCTAGTGCATAGTTCTCCACCTCTTCTGATCTGCAGTCCTTTAAATATTCCCAGTGGCTCCATGCACATCTGAACAGGGAGTCTAAGCCCACAGATACCCAGCTTGCTTCTCTTTGTCCCTGCCACATGTCCTCAGCAGCCCAGGAACCATAGGATCTCATAACAGGATTATGCAATTTACAGTCTCTTTCTGATAGATTTCCTTGGTTGATGAGCTGAAGACCTGGTGCTTGTTGAAGATTCAGAATCTGGAGCTCAAGCTTTCTGGAGATTCCAGGTCATCAAGACCAAAATCAACTTTGTCCACTTGTGAGTCTCTCACTGAGACCCTGGATACTGACAACAATCCCAACAGTGCCAAGGACTGTAAAGCCAACCAGCCTGTGCTGCAGTCAGAGGGCTCCCACCAGCATTCCTATATCACACTTCCAAATAGCCTCTTGGAAGATGGGGGAAGGAGCAGAGTCCAGATGCCAGAACAAAGCTTTGGGCAACACTTTTGCATTAAACAAGATGGAGCATTGGGTACAACCACATCAGGTACTTAGCTGTCATATCCCTTCAAGGGCGAGCTCATTAACTGAGGGGTACTTGTATTATTAATGCTACATAATTCTGGTGGTGTGCTGTCCCCCCTCCATATGCCTGATCTCTTGGGATTTGAATACACTTCAGCAGCCACTGGGAATATTTTAAGAGGTGGCTGGGTGGAATTCCACTGACTGTTCCTGATGCTTCTACTATGTCTTTGAAGCAAAAGTCCTTTGGTGCTTTGAATAACTCTTGGCCCTGGAAGCTTTTGAAGGAAAAAAAAAAAAGAAATGTGCAGAACGGCCAGGTGGCCACAGCCAAGCAGAATGCTATCTGAGCCCTGGCTCCTGTAAAATACAATCTATATGTCCCCTAAACACTAAGCAAGGTGAACAGGCATGGATGCCCCATCAAATAGAAAGGCAAATGAGAGAAATCTTGTGATGCTTGAGTATGAGCTATTCTGCACTGGAGCAGTTCAAGAGCATAGAAATGTGTGACCTTTTCAAAATTACTGGGACTTCAAGTTTGTAGAAGCAGGGAAGTCATCAGCAGACATAACCTACTTTGGAAATCTAGACTGATAGTTGTTACATGTCCTTCTGTTGAAGTCACAGAATCACAGAATGGTTTGGACTGGAAGGGACCCTAAAGATCATCTTGTTCCAACCCCCCTGCCATGGCTAGGGACACTTTTCCACTGTACCAGGTTGCTCAGAGCCACATCCAGCCTGGCCTTGCACACTTCTGAGAATGGGGCAACCACAACTTCTCTGGGTAACCTCTGCCAGTGCCTCACAGAAGAATTTTTGGCTAATATTTTATGTCCTTTGCCTGTTGTCCATCTGTAGCCCCACAGCTGCAATGCAGCACCTCTCTGCCTGGGCCAGCTTTTCTCCTTTAATGACTTTCTGTTACATCACCTGTGAAGATGTGACAAACTACTATAAGCCTGTACAAGGTACAAACAAAACCCCTTCATTCATCAAACCCCATCATTCATCAAACAATGAGGTCTTCTGAGTGCTAAAATAAATGCCCAGAGCTTTTCTTAATATGCTGTCTATAATTTGTTCTACAGGTACAGAGCAACAGGTAGTGGCTGGTGGACCAGTTTCTTCTTCTGCCCCTGCCCAAGACGTCAGGCCAAAGGACAAAGCTGTGAGTGCCAGCACGTTCCACAGGTTCCAGCAGGAGCTGCCCTCCTCCGAGCTTTCGGGCTCCAAATTAAGACACGTTAAAGTTCAAGCTGCTTTGCAGCCACTGACTGAACCTGCAAAGACTGAACCGCAGAGCGGCTACTTCATTGACAAAGGAACTCAGACAAAAAAGTCCAGCAAAAGTGGGCAGTCGAGGCACAAAGCTCTGCAGCACGCCGGGGCACAGCAGGGCCAGGAGCAGCAGCCCTCAGCCCCGCCTGCCCCTCCGCTCAGAGACACCTCCCAGGCCCTGGAGATAACCCAGTACTTCTTCGAGGCCGTTTCCACGCAGATGGAGAAGTGGTACGAGCGGAAGATAGAAGAAGCCCGGTGCCAAGCGAACCAGAGAGCGCAGCAGGACAAAGCTGCGCTCAAGGAGCACATCAAATGCTTAGAAGAGGAGTTGAGCAAATTAAGGACTAAGGTGCAGAAGGAGAGCTAGCACCTGCCAGGCAGCTAATCAAGCAACAGGACTCATTTTAGAACCTGCTGTATGGGAATTTGGAATATTGATAGATATTTGTAGTGCCTGTTACATCCAAACACAACACTCTATTTCAGGAGTAGAAATAACTTTGGAAACTCTATGACTGAGGAGAGTTCATATGCAAACTATATTGATAACAAAAAGATGCTGCAGATTAGATCCTTTCTTTGTTATTTCCAAGAGTCTGTCAATATTGCATTCTCAGTTTCCGATGCTGCTTGAAACCAAACTGCATTAGTAACCAAAACTGCTTTCTGAAAAGGGAATTCCCTTACTTACACACAGGACTCAGACGAGGGTTCTACTGTATGCCACATGTAAACATGTTGTGTTACCAGTAGTGAAATAAATCCAGGATGTTTGAAAGTTTTTGACAGAATTACTTAGTGATGAAGGGCTATTGATTCTCTTTCAGATACTCCCAGGGCCTCTCTCTAGTCAATGGAGAGAAGTTAAAGAACCCACTCCAGTTATAAGCCTAGGTAGCTGACAGATGCAGGCTTCCAGGTCAGAAAGGGCAGGCAACCATGGAGGGAGATGCTAAGGCAAATCATCCCATTAGGTACAGAGGCTTCACCTACCACTTTGCTTTTCTCTTGGTTTTCCGTTATTAAAACAAGTGCTAAATCTGATTTGTCTTTTTTTTTTAATGGTGTCCTGCTTGCAGAGCTCCTTGTAGTTACACTATTGTTGGGGCTGTACTCCAGTAATCTGACTGAGAACTTTTGTTTAGGGCATGGATGGCAAGTATTTTACTGTAACCGTGGTCTATTTTTCAGGTTGAATGTTTTTATAAGTCTTTTTTCCTTCAAGCAGGAAATGGCTAAATTGTCTGCTATTGAAGAAGCTTGAAAAAGTCTTTTATCTAAGGAAGTGGAAGCTTGGCTCCCTGCATTCACATTTCTTTTTCTGCAGTCAGGATTTTTTTCCCAGGCACCTTGTCCAGACTGTCTGCCTTTTTTCCTCTGAATGATTCCTCCTTTTTTTTTCCCCTTCTGTCTCTAAAAAGGAGACCAGGCCCTGATAAGTCTACAGGTTTTAGGACAGTCCCACAAAACAGCAGTAAACATTTTAAAAGTTTTATCAATGTGTTCTGGTATAAAATTGGAACTTTCATTGACCAATGTTGTCCATGCTGACAGACTCCAAATAATCTAAATGCACTGTAACTATTGCATCTGCATCCCTTTAGGGTTTCCTCCTTACATGTCTGAGAAGACTCCATCAGATCCTGCTAGAAATGTAAGTTTACTTACCAGATCATGACAGAACAACTGTTCAACATCAGTTCCAACACAGGATGGTACTGTTATGCCAAGGAGAAAAATACCTTTTTTCTGTACTAAGGACCTCTAAAATCAACACAAAATACTTTAAAGTGTTGAAGAATGCCATTCACTAATTAGTAATTAAGCTTTTGTCTTCTTAGCAGATGTATAAAGCAAAAAAGTCATATAACAATATTTTTAAAGTTCCTATTAATGCACTATCATGACAAGAGAAGTGTATCTGCAGTTATGGAAATACTAGTTTTCCTGCTCTGACATCTGTAGTCTAATATAGACACTTTGGTATGTTTACAGTTTTGTTTAAGCTACAGTAGGAATGCAGAAGCATGCTATTGAAGTTTTGTATCACCTGGATGAAGTTAATGTTTTGCCAAGCAATTAAAGTAAGTGTTGCTCAGAAATGTGTGGTGTAACGTTTTCTAGCCACAGAAAACTGACACAGTCCCCTCACTTGACTCGGAAGGGGGAGCAGAAGATTGGACTTCAACTCGTAAGCTTTTTGTTTGTGGTTATAAAACACGGAAATGGAGTCTGCCATCTGTGCAGAGGAGGCTGCAGGGACTGAGTGCTGTCTGTTGGCTGGTGCAGGTGCCCCTTGCACAAGTTACAGGCGCAGGGCTGAGCTGTGCACAGATCACACACACACCCCTGAGCTTGCCCAAGCTCAAGGGACAGGCTGTGGCTTTAGCTCTACTTCCCATGCAGACCACACTGGATCACACTCATAGGTCCAAGTAATTTGAGGAAATCCAAGTAATTACCAAGTAATCTAAGGCAGTAACCAGGCTGAAAGTTAGTGATTTTTAGAGGTTCTCAGAAGCCAATAAGTGTATTTTAAGAGAAGCATTTTCTGCTAATTCCTTTCTATACCCCTCCCTTCTTCAGAACTGTGAAGGACTTTGTAAAACAGGTGTGATCTACCTACCTTTCTCTTCAGGTAAATCTACTTACCCTCACAGGCTGTACTTGGACTCTTTAAGGCTTCTGGCTGGCAATTTTATACTTGGCAAGCCTACAGAGCAGTGGAGATGAAGGGAAGCAGCACTCAAGAGGTCAGCATCTGTGCAGGGCCCTGCCTGTCAATCTTAGCTCTGGATTACATGCCCACAACCTGGAAGCATACAAAATGGGAGTCAAAGGGATAATGCAGGCTCGGGGCTCCAAAAGGAAAGCACCATGGTGAAGCAGCAGGGTAAAGCCTCCTGATAGAGGAACAGAAATCCAAGCACTGGCTGAAGGGGAAGGGAAGCCTATTGTGGTAACAGCCAGCACTAGTTATGGCTGTTTAGTCAAAATACCTTTCTAAGCAGCACTTTCTCTTAACATGAAAAATAAATCCCCAACACAAAAATGTTCTGTCAATCTGTTCTACCAGAAAATGTTAATAAAATGTAAAATTTTAATGAAGTTAAATATGTTTTTAGTAAAAAGTTAAATACATTTTTAGATACGTATTTTTCCACTGACTGATTGAAGCTCAGAGGCTTTAACCTATACAGATCTGAACCATAGCTCCTGCTCTCAACTGGGGTTGTTGCTCCTGTAGCCTGGAATTCTGTCCTGTCCCTTCCCTGCCAGTGGTGACACCTATTTACCTGATTTGCTGCCTCAAATGTGCAGCTCAGCAACTCTGCAGAAAACCACCTGGAAAAGCAGGGGTGCTCCCCAAGGGAACTACAATAGCAGAGTGGGAGAGGGAAGAGTTCCTGCATGTCTTGGAATCACAAATTAAAATAGGCAGGCAAGGATCTATTGCTGCCTGTCTAGTTATGTGGAGAAAATCCCCAGCTCATCCAGGCATTTTTAAATTATATGAAAAAAAAAATAAAAGGTACACCACAGCTCAAGGAAAGTGAGAACAGTTGCAAGCTAACAATTAGAAGTGAAGTAGTATAATATTTGAATAAACAAACCACAACTTTTGCAGTTAGTATTTTCTACCTGCAATTCTTCTTTATATATTGACTTTTAAATACTAGTTAGAAGGTACTTGGTAACAAATATCTCTGGGGCTAAAATCTCCCCTTTTCATAAATAAAGACCTCTCCTTTTAAGTTTTACTCAGCTACTACTGAAAATCAACATCTACACACAAAGCATTTTTTTTTAATGTTTGTTTCTTCTGAATCAATTTATTTATCCCAAATTCTTTGTTTAATCACAAATTTTGGTGAAAATCCTTGGCACAGTACACGAAGAGCTGTCATTGTGAATATTACCAATTACAGCTACCACAGTAAAAAGTAGACAAAATAATCTGGCATATATTTATTTTCCATTGCACTGGCATTAACACAGCTGTTGTAATTTTTGATGCTTTCTGCTTTGCCTGCAGCACATGCTACATCATCCATGCAGTTCTTTAATGTCCTTTCTGTCCAAGTGATTTCCACTTCTGAGGGTAGCCAAACTGAGAAATGGATGGGGAAGGGGAAAAAACAAAACCCCCACTGTGGCAGATTCCTCCTTCAAACATTACCAGGCTTCCAGAAAAGGCTGCCATTGTAACCACATTCTGGAAAACACACTGTGCCTATTTGCAATAGATAAAAATTAAACTGTCAACAAAATGAAGATCAGGATTTTGCCAGCTTAAGTGTTCTCTGAAGTTCCTGAAGTTGCATGTTGCCTTGAGTAATCATCATCCTGATTGCATCCTGTAAAAGAGAATGGAATCTAGTGAACTGTATGTCTGTACACAGCACGGCTTTTACACAAGCACACAGACTTTTAATGCATTAAAATACATTCAATAACATACAACTCTTACTGGCGCTACTGTCATATACTTTATGTGACATAATACTGCTGTCTTTGAGACGGTTAAAAACCAGGTAAATTAATGGATTAATTTTCTTCAGTTCCTTAACAATGTACTTGGTTGTGGCTTTGCTTTAAAACTCAGTTTTTAACAGGACTCAAACCTCTAATAATGTTTTCTTTATGCCTGTGTGTGTACTGCCTTTAGAAGCCAGTGGTGAGAACAGCACACGAGCATTGTGGAGATGGGTTTTACACAGCAGGTGCGTGTTCCTCTCAACATTATCTAAGGCTCTAAGGCTTCGTCTGCATAATTCAGCCACCAACTCCTTGGGCACTGGCTAGAACAGGGAGTGAACTAGGAAGCAGAGGACAGGAGATGTACAAGAAATCTTGTACAAGACGTACAGGAAACGTGAAGGTTTCTGCATTTCACACTTGCTTCACATCCTTAATCATCCCATCTGATTGTATTCTGCCTGAATAGAAGTGAAATTAAAGCTAAAAAAAAAAGCTATAAAAAGCTTAACTGTTACTAAGTTTGTGTTAGTTACCATATATATGCATGGTTTTCCTGATCTGTGATTTGAGTAAATGGAGTATCTGTTTTTTAGGTTTTTAATTCCAGATTAGTCTCTGGAAATTCAAGAAACATTACCGCTAAAAGGGGGGAATAATATTGATAGAGATGCTGGATTATTTCTTTTCATAAATGAGGAAAGAGTAACAGGAGACTTTTGACCAGTCTGGAAGCGACACCTACAAAACAAACCCCCAAGACACAGGACAGGACAGCGCAGTGACCATGCCCGAGGGCAGGCGATCAGAGTTGCGGGTTCCCAATCCTCACCTCTTCTGTAGCATCCTTATTTCTCTTGAATTCCTCCCTGGCCCAGTCCTTTAAGTAGCGGCGATCCTGCTCAGCAGGGACCTCCCGGATAGCCCGCAGGATCTTGCGGTACAGCTGAAGGACCTGCTGCCGCCTCAGGAACTGGCAAGGAGAGAGGGAAGTCTGCCCGCTGCCCCAGGACAGTGCTGCGAGCTGCGCCCTCGGCGCTTTGCTTCGAGGCGTATTTAAACAACCACCGAGGTGCCCATTGTTTCGACAAGACGCAGCTTGCCCGAGCCCCCGAGCCCGCCCGTACCTGCTTGAGGGTGAGCGCACCCGGCGGGAGCCGCCCGGCGGCCATGACGNACCAATTCAAGGCGCAGACTCGTAATTACAAAGAGTGGTACCTCTCTTTATTAGTACAGACGATACAAGATGCATAGCCTTTGCAATGAAAAATCACGTCCGTGCTCCAGGACACCGGATTTATTAAACATCCCCAACGCCTGCCTCCGACAGGGGCAAACTTCACAGTGTAAAGTGGTAAGGCAGGGATCAGCATATGGCGTGATTCAGAAAACTCCCTGCTGCTATCGTCAGGCAAAAATCGGCAATAATTAAAAAGGATGTGTTAAAACTGCAGGAGAGTTTCAAGTA
>VZRH01002289.1:632370-726136 GCA_013397555.1 Urocynchramus pylzowi | reverse complement strand
GATTAAAACCATGTGCCTCTAGTGCTCCCCTCTTTCCTTCCCAGAGGCACCTCCACACAGGTGATGCTGAAAAAGGCTTTATTTGCAAGACACCTCAACTTCTAATGCAGAAATGCCTTCCCAGGATCAAGACTGGTTTTACTTGTGGCAGGGAGGGAGCGGCAGGAATAGCATTACCTCTGTTAATATTACGAATTATTATTTTTTTAAAGGTAATAAGTTATTACAAGAGAAGCTGAGACACAAGTTTTACGTTTCTTGTGGGAATAGCAGCAGACAGTCTCACCATTGCATAATTGTCCTCTGACACATGGGGGAGGATGCACCCAAACCATTCTGTTCTTACACAGCCTCTGCCCCAGGGCAGCTCCTG
Organism: Urocynchramus pylzowi; assembly: GCA_013397555.1. Classification (NCBI taxonomy): domain Eukaryota; kingdom Metazoa; phylum Chordata; class Aves; order Passeriformes; family Fringillidae; genus Urocynchramus; species Urocynchramus pylzowi. The sequence continues at coordinate 725,763 of VZRH01002289.1, read as the reverse complement.
CAGGATAATTCCAGTCAGGAAGAGCTTTATGACCCCTCCCATGAAATGAAGTTTCTTGTATTTCAGCAGTTCAGCAGCAGCAATCGGGTCCTGACCTTGGCTACCAAGTCTAAAGAGTGTCGGAGGCAGTCACCAGCTCAAACCACTGCCGGAGGGCATCGCTCAGAGTTTCTGGGAGCGCGTTCACATCTCTAAGGATCATGTAGAACGGGAATGGGAATTCTTCCATGTAAGACCTGATTTCAGGCAATTCTCCAGGTCCTTTGAATATAGGTACTTTAATGTCCAAAATAGAATCCTGTAAAAAAAGTACTTACGTTACTACTAAATGACACACATATTCTATGATAGAATTTACCCTATTTTCTAAGTACTTATAATTCTTCCCCGTTAGATTAAAAGTTAATAAAATACTTTTAAGATTAAAAGCTCTAAGTGTTCCGTGGTAAATCAGAGCAGAAGCTGAACATAAATCAGTTAAATGCTTCTGCCCTTTTAGATAAAAGTATAGTAATCCATGAATTATAGGCTAGAAGAGACTAAGCTTAAGCTTCTGCAATACCAAATTCTGTAAATAAATTCTGTCTTTTCTTAGCATTTTATGATTTGAGTTTACTGTAGGCACTTTATTAATTTGATGCCTTCCCAAGAGAGTCTGTAAGCTCTTTAGTGCTGAGTTCAACTCATATTTGTGCAGTGCTCTAACAGAAGATTCTTTAACAACTTCAAAGTATTTCAACAAACACTACAAAGACAAAAATCAGATTAAACTCCAGCTGTGCTTCTTGTAAAATAATTTCTTAGTTGCTCAGTGCAGCAGCTCAGAAATTAATAAAGGTTTTGGAAAACACCTTTGTTTCCCCAGGAAAAAAAGCTTATGAAAAACATCCAAAATTTTCGCTTGATATTACAGCCAGGTTTCATCAGAACCTTTCAGCTGTTTGTCAGCAGGAGAACTGTTAGTTTTTCAACACTAAATATAGCAGATGAGTTTTGTAGGCAAAAATAAGGATACAGGAAGAAAACATGAACCACAAAATTAGAGTCTTTACCACATAATTCTCTATCAGGCTTATGTTTGCTCACTTACTGCACTACAGTACAGTACTTCCTGAAACACTCCCTGAAATATTTCAGCTTTCCATTCAAGGTTATCTTAAGTTTTTTTCCCCCAGTACCAGATGCAGGACTCACCTTTCCCGACTGAGGCACTAAATAACTCTCACACGCTCCCTTCTGTCTAATGTTTAATCTCATACTGGCTCCAGCTGTCATGTCAATTGGGGACTGCTGTCAGAAATTATCAAGTTGAATCAGAGCTGAGATGGAACAAAGCATCTCTCAAACTCCAAATCTGTCAACCTGCCAGCTGCTTCCCTGGTGGCCAAGAGCTACAAGCATTCCGTTTGAAGACGGGAGCTCTTAGCCTTTCTGTGACATGGAAGCTGAGATTTATTTTTTTTTAAATACAAAAGATAAAAAGCACAGTAGGAAGAAATGGTAGATTTGACAGACGTGGAAAACTGCACTTGGGTTCAGTATCTCTGACCTCTACGAAAGATAAGGTAGCTGTATGGCACTATAAAAGACAAGAAAAAGATTTGTATCGGTTTCTCATTCACTGCAGTTGAATACTTCTTCCTTGTTCACTTACCCGGGAATTAGGGTTGTCCAACACTACAAAAATAACAAAGATATTGGCATTCCGAGCTGCTTGAACTGCTGCTGTCACCCGCTCCTTGCCTTCCAAGAAAAGGCCTCTTCCATCAGATACAATCAAAAGCAGCTGCGCTGTTTCTGAGCACAAAGAACATTTAAAACTCCAGTGAGTTCAGAGTAAAATGTTTAAAAAGGCAAAACTCCCTATTTTGCTTTTTGGCCTGTGAGTATAATGGAAAAAGGAGTATTCCTAAGGAAATTAACTCTTAATCAAATAGAATTCTGTCAAGTCAGTCCAGTTAGTCTGAAGCAAACCTCCTGAAACATCAGACATAGCACCCATGCTGGGTTCCTCAGCACCAACCATTTCTGAAGACATGTTACTTGACCCAAGTTACAGATACATCCCTCTAGAAGTACATTCCAAGTTATGTATCCGTCATCCCTTAATTACACATAAAATCACAGTAATTACAGTCAGGAATGTAAGCCTTAATTGTTACAGAGGGATGCAGAACACACTTCTGCAGGCAGGCCCCAAATGTGACAGGGTGTTGTCTTTTTCAGAAAGAGGTGGTGGATCCTACAGCCTTTTCTCTTGCCAGCTCCCTAAACCTAAAGAGCTGATTGCTGCTGCATCCCTGGCTAGTTTACCAGAAGCGGATGCTGCTCCCCCTCAGAATATTGTGACACTGGCCACCCTGTGGCAAAGCAGCTGTGGATTATAAATCCCAGACTGTCCAGTTCTTGGAGTACTTCAACAACAAGAACTTACAAAAAATACAGGTGCCACCATGACAAGCTTTTAACTATCATAGAGGAATCTTTTAGATTAACTATGGAGCACACATGAGGCAAGCAGTCTTCCAGCTTTTCTTGGAAATTCAAGCAGCTTGTGACCTAAAGCTGCAGGACAGTGAAAGGCAGGTAGGAGGCAAATTCCCTCCTCAGAGCAGTGTGCTTCTGGACACCTAGAGAACTCAAGCACTCAAGCTCTCAAGCAGGAGCAGAAGTGTCTAGAGAGTCAGGGTCCTTAGGAAGCTGGACAATGCTCCAAGCTGGCACTGTCTACACCTTAACACAGTCTGCAATCAGGAGGTAAAGGGAGACAGGTAATGCGTGCCTTTTTAAAAAGTCTTACACAAAATTTTGGTGAATTACTGACAAATATGAAGTAGGTGTCGCCTGGGTTTTGAGCTAAATTTCAACCAAACATTGCTTTTGACAAAGCAACACCAAAAGCCCTAATGCAAGTGATGTTTCAGTCCTAGGAGTCTTCCTGGCAGGATCCTACTTCGGAACTGTAGTGAGCATTCCGCTGCCATGGCAACAAGCACAGTAACACAAAAAAACTCACCCGGATTAATATTTTGAGACAACTGCTGTGCTGCAGCAAACATATTTGCTGATGATTCTAGAAACTGCAGAGGAAATAAATAGGAAAATCAAGTTCTCATAATAAAAATAATAAACTTAAAAATGAAAACATTTCTAAAGAACACCTTTCTTTATTTTAAATGCTAAGACAGTCTGACCACCTAACAGAGATACATTTCTTAGCATTTTCCTGTATTAACTCCTGCTTTAAATTTATTAAGTACTTTTGAACTAAAGAATCTTCAGAGAGCCTTCAGAATTTATTTTTTTCCCAATACTAGCAAAGCCATCAACACACTACACTGCTAATGAGATTCATGGCATCACTGAAAATATACATCCTATTTCTAGGTAGAACTTCTTTGGCTTCAGCTTGAAACAGAAGTATCTAGTCTAATACTCCCCATTAAAATTAAGAACATTAACAGTACCCAAAATACTTTTTAAGACTCAATACAGAGAAAGGTGAATGCTTAAAATTGGTATACATCAGAACTAAAAGTGAGAAAACACTCTTCCTGTTACAAAATTATGACCATTTCATTTCTTTATCTAACCTGCTATCAGACTCTCAAATACAAAAAACTAGTAAGTGTTACAAAGTGATCCAGAAGCTGCTGATATCTTGTCTGGAAAAGACTGGCAAACCTGTTGCCCTAGAGGCATTCTTGTGTACCTGGGCTATTTTTGTTTTCTTCTGCTGAAACTTGCAAAGACGCAATATCCGCGTCCCTGACTGGTCACTGAACTGCTCGTGGAATGGGTGCAGCAGCTGAACAGTCTCTCCAAAGCTTCAGGAAAGAAGAGAAAATTACAGCATGAATCTGGTATTTACATTCTGCTCTGAAGTACTGAAGAAAAGTCAAGGTTTCAAATAAACTCACCTACACACGGCAATTTGTCCCACTTCTAGAAGAGTCAGAGCATTTCCAATAACTGCCAGGGATTCATATGCAAGCTATTAAAGAAAAAAGTTGCATCAAAAATAGCATAGTCAATGTTTTACTCAAAGCCCAGTATTAAATATGAAGAATGTTACTGAAATTATTTTTCATCATCTAGAAAGAGAATTGAGGAGACTGCTTATCCTTTTGCCTGTCTTATGTAAGACAGTGCAATAAAGACACACTACTTCTGCCTGAGGGCTTCAGCTGATTGATTTAGACACACCACTTTAGGTAGGCTAATGAAATAAATAACTGTTCAGAAGGAAACACACCATTTTAATTAATAAAAACCCTACAAGTGGGCTATGATGAAGGGATATTTAGTGCTCCAATGAACTGCCAGATAAGGAAGTTTCAGCCTTCTGTAGGCCACAAAACATAGTTTTACAGTGGATATGTACATATTTAACAAATTTAACAGCTCATCCTTTCAGCTGGTTTTCACTGATCTTACGTTAATAATTCTCTTGGGAGTTAAGTGACAAGAGTTCAAGCACATGGACTGAAAAAATAGGTGCTTTGGGATTATCCCACTTTCCAGCAGCCACCAGCCATGTATGAAACAAGTCAGCAATTACACATCAATGACAAGTGGTTTCTCCATACTCCTCCCAAGGTTTTCCTTTACCTGTTTAGAGTGATTGTCAATCATACTAGAGGAATCATCAATAGCCAGGCAAATCTGGTACTGTCGTTTACTGGGCTTGGTTCTTCGCAGCCAGATCTTATCTTTTCGGAACTGACTGGCAATGTACGGGATCACTTTGCGCATGTTCAGTCTCTTCCCAGTTCTGAAGTCTCCTCTGAAAGTTGAGAAAAAAAGACATAATGACAGGGGTTATCAGCAAGTATCTCATTCTGGAAATCCGTGGCCTGTGCAGCATATACACCAAATAGTTTTTTTAAAAATACAACAAATCCAATATTAGTAGTTTTAAAACTGATATTTTGTTATAAATAAAAATATCCCCCCCATTTTGAATGTAAGATGGATATTCAGTGGTTTTTAAAGTTTTATATTTAGGTACCTAAAATGGAAGGCAGACCTTGAATTTACATTCCACCAGTTTGAAACAAGTCTATATTTCTTTAAAAAATAATAATTTAGTGTTATAAACAATGTAAAACATTTTGACATTTAACTTAATATTTGACTTAACTTCAAATGGTGAAGTTCATTAATCACCTGTTGCACAGGAGAAAAAAAAAAGTAGGAAGCAATATCCTCAGGATGGGTGCCGACTACTGTCGGCAAACCCATGAGTTTAAAGAAATCAGAAGCCTCAGAAAGACCCAACTTACTTCAACTTGGCAGCCTGAGTGGGTTCCAGGATGAGTCTCAGCTGTTCACAAAGCTGCTGTGATAGAGGAGCTGTCAGTACTAAATACTTCTGCCACAGCTGTGCTGCTTCCTTCTCCTACAACATCACGCAAAGAAACTACAGTAAATTATGAAAGAACAAAACAAAATGGGTAGCACTGTCTGAAGAAAGAAACCAAACCTCGGTGCACTAAGGGGAAGGCAGTAACCAGCTAAAACTGAGGGTGCCTTGCATGTCAATCTGCATTCACATTTAAAACAAGATCTAAAACAGCATCCTGCTTCAAGAATAATGCAGTATGTTTTTCAAAATAAGTTAAATGTAACAACATAAATAGTATCTGTATCATGATTTTGAGTATTTAGATTCCAGCTTGCTTGGATTCCTCAATATTTTAGCAGTAAAAGAAGATGAAATGAAGGATTTTTATGACAGTTTTATATTCAAATGAGGTCACAAACCTCCTCTGGAGTTCCAGGCTGTTGTGTCTGCCAAGCTTCCAATTGCCTTTCAAGTTCCTTTCTTAGCTCTTCAGGATCTCTAATGATGTGCTAGAAGTGGAGTTATGAGTTTTATGAGACAGAAAAAGCAGTTTACACATCTGGTGATCCCCAAAGTATAGCTAACTATAAAGAAAGTAAAATGCATTGTTCTCATTCTTATAAGCAAAAAAATACCTGAATACCTAAATGAAGATTCTAAATCTCCATGTTTTTTAAGTTTGTATGTACATGAAGGATAAATACCACCCCACAAATATTTCCATATGTGATTTAATCAATATAGAAACAAAGCTAGGAACATCTATACTGACACTGAATAAAATAAAATATAAAATTTCAAGATAAACCAATGAAATGATTTTGACAAACACCAGATTTGTCAACAATATAATGGAGACCAAACTATTGAACTCCACAACTAACTAGTATCTTTGAAAACACAGTATACTTCACTTAATTATATTTTTTTACAACCTTCATTCAAACCACTTGAAGATTGAATGACATCATCCTCCTTACCTGGCACCAAATATTATTTGATAAGCCACTCTGTTAAAGGACACCCAAGCTTTATGATACTTCTTTTACTTTCTCTGTGCTTTCAGTGACAGCCTCTGTCCCTGACTTCCAAACCACCAGTTTGGCCAAACAGCCAAACATGTTATACATGGTCTGTATAACCTGCAGGCTTACAGACTAAGGAAAATAAGCCCATAACTCCAAACCCAATAGTCCCAGTAACTTCTCATTCCTCAAGAAGCAGCAGCTGTCCCACTTGTCACCTACTGCATGTTTAAGGGAGGGAGAAAGAACAGACACGGAGGGGATTTCTCTCTTCTTCCTTCTGCTGAAAGGTGAGAAGCTGCACTTTTCCCCCAGCTGCCTCTTTCCCTTTCCCTTTAAATGGTGCTGCAAGAGCTCCCTCTCCTGTTCCACGTTTTGTGTGCCAGTTGGAAAAAGTCTACAACCACAAACCCACAATTATTCTGACAACAGGAGAACACTTGCATTCAGCAGCCTTTTTCCAAAACGCTGCAATACTTGGCATTAAGATAGAAATACCCAGTGCAGCTGGCACACAATCCTTTCTGTGTTATGCATAGAAACAGTAAAATGGCACCCTCCAAGTGTGTACTTAGGAGACACCATACTGTAAGAATGAAAGGTCAATCCTAAAAAAAAACAGACACTGAAAATATTTTTATTTTATCAACTGGTTATCCACCACCAACTGCTTCTATGCCATAGGTCTTTATGATTAAATGTGCTTTTTCACACAAGTTTGCACTGGAATATCGTGTTACAGGAAGCTCTAGGATCTTCTAGGCCATGCTATTTTTTGAATTGAGACATCCATAAAAAGCTCAAAAAGGCTCTACAGCACCTACAATCAGCTGTTAAAAAGAAGTACTATATTAATGTATAATGATTGAATTGGCTGAAAAAAAAGTAATTCTAGTCTTTTGCATTCAAAGAGTTTCATTAACACAGGTCAAGTGAAACCATCTGTTTCTCCTGCTGTAGCTGAAAGAAGACAGACTGGGTATCCTACCTGGGGAACGTCCATCAGAAACTGGTGGGCTGTGTGTATGGTCGAGTCCTTGCTTCTCTCTGGCTTCTCTTCAGGCACCTTTAGTAGTTTTTCTGGTGCAGAGTCATTGACATCCTCTGAGTCAAAAGTCTGGAGCTCTGGCTCCACGTCACCTGGTCCTAGGACCACAAAACTAATTACTTAGTGGAGACTTCATGGATCACACATAATACAAGAAAATATTGTATCACGACTCTTTCACAGAGCATATCATATGCTTTGTAGTGCAGCTGACATTTTCTTTTAAAAGCAGTGCCAAATTTTAAGACATTTAATTCTAGGAATGGGATGAATACATCTTGCAACTCACTGGAACAGAAAATTATGCATTTCCTAATGCAAATTATTTTTCTGTCTTGTAAACTTCTTGCCAAACAAAGTAATAGTTAACAGATATTTAACACCTGACAGTTCCACTGGTGAAGTACATTTACTGACTCTCATAGCCTCTATGACAGAATGATAGGAGGTATAAAGTAATTTGAGAAGTCAGAAAATCATCATTAAAAATAGCAATCTTTGCTTATCTTTTACTCTCTGATTTTTTTTTTAATAGAACAGTTTTCTATAAATCAAAAATCAATTTACAAATAAAGAAATAAAGGAATGGACTGGAGAGTTCTTTACTGTTTCTACTGTACTACAATGTTTAACAACTCATTTTTTAAGAATTATTCTAAAGGAGAAAAAAATGATATTGTAGGACATGTTTCGAAGACTAGTTTTTCAGAACATACAGTTAGAGAATCATGTGGAAAAACAAGTAGACTGATTACATATACACCTGTACCATAAATAAAGAGTCTAGCAAGAGATCTAAGTGATTAAAGCTCAAGGAAGTGGGAGGCAAGAATGTAGGCTTGTTAAACTCGTCTCCCCTCTCCAGCCATGCTTTGTGTTGCTAAGAAGAAAACTGTTCAAATTTCCAAGCTATGATGTCATTTACTTAGATTCATCAAAATTACAATTTCTATTGCAATTGGCAAGAGATACTTCTACCTAGCTTATTTTTTATTGGAAGGGGGGGTTGAGTGGCTGACAAGTCAGACCTATCTTGTCTACCAATTACTTCTGTTAGCTGCTCAGTTTTGTTCCCACTTAAGAAAGAAGGCAGTGAGAGTTTGGTGCCACCTCACCAGATGTTGTTCAGACCAGCTCCTCTACTTCTTGCTGGTTTGTTTTTTGGGTTTTTTTGCCAGAAGTTATACATAAAACAGTTGAGTTACGTGGTGCTGATGGTGGTGACACTGGAATGCATTGTTAAATGCCAATTAATTAAGTGAATTGGCACTGTGTTGAACAGCAGGGAAGTGTTTGCTTTTTATTTCTTCAAAGTGGTGGATAAAGATTAGAGACCATTAACTTGAAAGACAGCAGCAAACTGCTCGGTCACTCAATCAGTTTGGCAAAGGCTAATGCTGGTTACTAGGCAGAAATAAGAGTACTGCTGCAGAAGAATCAATTTAGAGCAGGCATTTAGCCTTATGAAACATATCCACTACTTGCAAATCTAAATACCCACATATACATCTAAAGATCCATATCAGCATGCATTTAGAATGCTTTTCAAGTTCATGTACCAGGAGGTTTAGTGGCAGTAGATTTCTTTTTTTCTGGCTTCAGCTCTTCAGTGTCAACTGCTCTTAAATCCTCGTCCTGCATTTCTGTTTCCATTGCTGCATCTTCACAGTCTCCTTCTTCCTTTTCTTCAGGAGGCATAATAGGCTTCTCTTGCTCCTTGCTTGCTACGTCTGCACAAAGACAACAATACTTGTAAAGAGGAAAGTGGAAGGAGAAGCAGTCGAGTTAAAAAAAAAACGTTGCATTCTGAGGCCACCATGTATCAGTTTCAGTGAACTTAGAAGAGACCTGCAGCTAAAACCCCTGTTTCATCTTTCACTCTGCTGTGCTGTGTCATGTCAGTAAGCTATTGCCTTGATTAGCTGAAGTAAGATTTGAAGAGAATAGATTGTAAAGATATTAAGATAAAATCAATTTTTCTAAGTCAAAAACCCCTATTTTCAGAAGTGTTGCTGTTAGTTTGAGTCTGACTGCCAAAGAGTAGCATTTATTGTAGTGAAATGGTGCGGCACCTTTAACCAAAGCAAGGATTGTTAAACATAACTTTAAAAACCAAACAAGGAAAACTACAACAAATACGACTGTTTCAGGATTTGATTCTGCAATGACAACTCTTTACCCCTAGAAATACCACTGTACCATATGTCTGTGCATCATAGTGTTCAGAGCCTTGTTTAATATGTTCAAATGCATCAGCCTCCTCCACGTTTTGTTTGGGCTGAGTTGTATCCTGCTTTGCATCACTGCTGGATTCCATGGTTCTCAGGCGCTTGTGGATGCGTTCATTGTGATCTCCCATCGAGCGCTCATTGTCTGCCTGGCCAGGTTTCCTCTTGAAACTCTGAAAAGGAACAAATTAACCCATGAACTTCAAGAGAGGTGTAACCCACCACTAATGAGAACACTGCTATAGCAAGGAGAAATGGAGTCCTGCCTATTTGCTGGTTAATATTAAGACACTTAAACGAAAATTTAAAAGAAGAGACGAACCTGTGTATTTTTTATGCTTTGCTTCTGAGAAGCCATCCGGGCCATGCGTGTGGATTCATGGCCTTCTGACTGATTTGCACTTGAAGCTCCAGTTCCACTTTCCTGAAAGAAAAAAAAATAAAATTCAAGTGTAACCAAAAATAGAAACTACTGTAAACAAACTCCAGATGTTAAACTGCAATGCTTTGCTACATTCTCTTTTGAGTGACCAATGGCTCATAACTGCAAGTATAATTCTTATGAATAGCAGACAAGCCACTCCTACAGTTCAACATTTACCCTAAACATACCCTTATAGCAGTGAAAATGCAGGGTATCTGCATGGTCTTTAAGGTTTTTTCCAGTGAATTTATAACTGGTATAAACTAAGGTCTTATATACAGTTCTTAAAAACTATGGCAGCAGTTCCCTATTTCAACTTGAAAACATATTCACAAATTTAGCATTTTTAACTCAGACACTTCCACATAATTTACCTCTTTAGACTGGTCTCTTTCTGAAGCCTCTCCAGCCAGCTCAACAGCACTGTCACTCTGCAGATTTTCTTGCCCAGTCTGCCCTTGTGTTTCATGCTCCATTCTTTCCTCAGCCTCAGGGATCTCTTCATCCATCTCTGAATTATCTTTATCCTCCTCTTCCTGAAATAACATCATATTATTTTAACATTCTAAAAAACATTGAGAACTGTGTGTTATTGAAAGGCACTTAAATGCAGTTATCAGACACAGTCAGGATGGCTTAACAAAGGGAAAAGCCTGTTTAACTGGATACCCCTTCTATGATGAGGTCACTGGCCTAGCAGATGATGGGAAGGCAGTGGATGTAGTTTTTCTGGATTTTTAGTAAGGCTTTTGATAGTGTCCCTCACAGCATCCTTTTGGACAAGTTGTCCAGCTGTGGGATGAGTGGATTCACAGTGCGCTAGGTGGATTCTAGGGCTCAAGCCTCAAATTCTAGGGCTTCTAGTTGTAATGAATGGGGCTTCATCTGACTGGTGACACTCACCAGTGCTGTTCCTCAGGGTTTAGCTCCAGGACTAGTCCTGTTCAATGTATTCATCAATGAGCTGGATGCAGGAGCTGAATGCTCCATTAGCAAGTTTATTGATACAAACTCAAGAGGTGCTGTGGGCTCTCTTAAAGGATAAAAGGCTCCTTGCAAAGGGATTTAGAGAGATTGGGGCACCGGACTATGATAAGGGATGAAATTTAACAGGTCCAAATACTGGATTCTGCACCTAGGACAGAGTAACACTGGGCTCAAGCACAGACTGGAAAGTGGAGTGGTTGGAGAGCAGCCCACCAAAGGGGTCTGGGGATGCTGGCCCACAGCAGGCTCAGTGTGAGTGAGCACTGAGCCCTGGCAGCCCAGAGGGNGACAACTCTTTACCCCTAGAAATACCACTGTACCATATGTCTGTGCATCATAGTGTTCAGAGCCTTGTTTAATATGTTCAAATGCATCAGCCTCCTCCACGTTTTGTTTGGGCTGAGTTGTATCCTGCTTTGCATCACTGCTGGATTCCATGGTTCTCAGGCGCTTGTGGATGCGTTCATTGTGATCTCCCATCGAGCGCTCATTGTCTGCCTGGCCAGGTTTCCTCTTGAAACTCTGAAAAGGAACAAATTAACCCATGAACTTCAAGAGAGGTGTAACCCACCACTAATGAGAACACTGCTATAACAAGGAGAAATGGAGTCCTGCCTATTTGCTGGTTAATATTAAGACACTTAAACGAAAATTTAAAAGAAGAGACGAACCTGTGTATTTTTTATGCTTTGCTTCTGAGAAGCCATCCGGGCCATGCGTGTGGATTCATGGCCTTCTGACTGATTTGCACTTGAAGCTCCAGTTCCACTTTCCTGAAAGAAAAAAAAATAAAATTCAAGTGTAACCAAAAATAGAAACTACTGTAAACAAACTCCAGATGTTAAACTGCAATGCTTTGCTACATTCTCTTTTGAGTGACCAATGGCTCATAACTGCAAGTATAATTCTTATGAATAGCAGACAAGCCACTCCTACAGTTCAACATTTACCCTAAACATACCCTTATAGCAGTGAAAATGCAGGGTATCTGCATGGTCTTTAAGGTTTTTTCCAGTGAATTTATAACTGGTATAAACTAAGGTCTTATATACAGTTCTTAAAAACTATGGCAGCAGTTCCCTATTTCAACTTGAAAACATATTCACAAATTTAGCATTTTTAACTCAGACACTTCCACATAATTTACCTCTTTAGACTGGTCTCTTTCTGAAGCCTCTCCAGCCAGCTCAACAGCACTGTCACTCTGCAGATTTTCTTGCCCAGTCTGCCCTTGTGTTTCATGCTCCATTCTTTCCTCAGCCTCAGGGATCTCTTCATCCATCTCTGAATTATCTTTATCCTCCTCTTCCTGAAATAACATCATATTATTTTAACATTCTAAAAAACATTGAGAACTGTGTGTTATTGAAAGGCACTTAAATGCAGTTATCAGACACAGTCAGGATGGCTTAACAAAGGGAAAAGCCTGTTTAACTGGATACCCCTTCTATGATGAGGTCACTGGCCTAGCAGATGATGGGAAGGCAGTGGATGTAGTTTTTCTGGATTTTTAGTAAGGCTTTTGATAGTGTCCCTCACAGCATCCTTTTGGACAAGTTGTCCAGCTGTGGGATGAGTGGATTCACAGTGCGCTAGGTGGATTCTAGGGCTCAAGCCTCAAATTCTAGGGCTTCTAGTTGTAATGAATGGGGCTTCATCTGACTGGTGACACTCACCAGTGCTGTTCCTCAGGGTTTAGCTCCAGGACTAGTCCTGTTCAATGTATTCATCAATGAGCTGGATGCAGGAGCTGAATGCTCCATTAGCAAGTTTATTGATACAAACTCAAGAGGTGCTGTGGGCTCTCTTAAAGGATAAAAGGCTCCTTGCAAAGGGATTTAGAGAGATTGGGGCACCGGACTATGATAAGGGATGAAATTTAACAGGTCCAAATACTGGATTCTGCACCTAGGACAGAGTAACACTGGGCTCAAGCACAGACTGGAAAGTGGAGTGGTTGGAGAGCAGCCCACCAAAGGGGTCTGGGGATGCTGGCCCACAGCAGGCTCAGTGTGAGTGAGCACTGAGCCCTGGCAGCCCAGAGGGCAATCCCCATCCTGGGGTGCATCAAACACAGCAACACCAGCTGGTCAAAAGAGGTGGTGAATCTGCTGTGTTTAGCATTGGTGCAGCCTCACCTGAGTGCTGTGAGCAGTTCTGGGACCCACAAGTTAAGGAGGATGTGAAGGTCCTTGAATACATCCAGAGGAGAGTAACAACGGTGGTGCAAGGGCTGGAAGCAATGTCCTATAAAGAGTGGCTAAGGCCTTTGGGCTTGTCTAGTCTGGAGAGAAGGAGGCTGAAGGGTGGCCCCACTGCTCTCTACAACTTCCTGAGGAAAGGACATCAAGAGGTGCTGAACTCTTCTCCTTGGTACCCAGTAATAGGATGCATGGGAATGGTCATTAGGACTTTAGTATCACTTCTTTACTGAGAGGGGGGTCAAACACTGGAAAAGGCTTCCTAGAGAGGTGGCCAATGCCGCAAAACTGTCACTGTTAAAGAGGCATTTGAACAATGTGCTTAATATTATGCTTTAATTTTTGGTCAGCCCTGAAGTGATCAGGCAGTTGGACTAGATGATCTGTGTAGGTCCCTTCCAACTGAAATAGTCTGTCCCATTCTAACACAAGACTGAGAAAGCAGCAGGAATACAAATAGCAGAAACATCAGTTTAATAAGCATAGTTCTTGTTATCTTGATGAAGGCTGTCACTAACATTGTATCTATTAAATGTCAAATTTGTTTCAGAGTATCACAGAGCACATCCATTTCTTAAATCTTGTATAAGGCAATTAAAAAAAAAGAAAATCACACATTGATTTCTTACACAGTACCTGAGGTTGAAGGCCTTGGTCTTCATTAGGAATTCCCTTATCTTCAGCAGATTCATTTTTTTTCTCATCAGGTGGTTGTGACTCTTCCTCTTCTTCATCTGCATCCTCAGTGTTCCCTGCCTTTTCTTCTTGATCATGAACATCTTTGTCTCCTTCATCTTCCTTCTCCTCTTTATCTTCAGAAATGCCTTCTTCAGCTGCTTTTGCATCTTGATCATCTTGCTCTGTCTCACCACTATCCTCTTCATTCTGTTCTTCTGTCTTCTCTGCCTCATTTAAATCTACAGGTTTCTCACCTATTTCAAAATCATTCTCTTCTTCTGGATTAAAAAAAAAAATAAATCAGAAAGGTATATAAAATTTTCAGTGAAATATAGAGACAGTGAATATTACAGATATTTTGAATAAAACTGCCCAGCCTATCAAAAATGCATAAAATACTCATTTCTATACACAGAATCTGTTTTCTATAGCCAGATAATTCCTTTAAGTCACAGTTGATTTTTAGCTAGCAGTACAACAGGATGAATTCCTAGTAACTTCCTTTAACCTAATATTCCTGAGGGTCAATTGACTTTTAAGAGTACAAATACTTGAAGATATAATAGAAAAAAAATGAAACCACAAAAGCAACTGGACAATTAAATAAGGAGATTACAGCCTATGTTAGGCTGTTATCACTTGGATAACATGAGAAAGCATCCTCCACAGTGTGCATGAAAGGGAGGCAAAGGAAAATGTTGTAATGCTGACTTCTTGTCTGGCCTGCATTTAGTACGTTGGTATTTTGATGCACAAATGAATTTGCAGCTTCTTGGTGGTTATACAGAATCCTACCACCATCTCTCTCCTTTCTGTAGACAAAAGGGTTCCTGATCTGATTGTCCCCCCAGCTACCATGCAGCTTTCATCTAGGAATCTGTAGAGATTTTCAGCTGTACCTTCATCCTCCTCATCATCACTCTTCTCATTACTCTCCAAATTCAAATTATCAGGAAGGTCCAAAGGTTCAACTTCAGGCTCCTTTTCTTGCTGGCCATGATAAGGATCTACTTCATTCTCATCATACTCACGCTGTCAGCAAAAGGATGGGGGAAAAAATAACAGGCATGGACTAAGTGGGAGGATAAGCAAAGATAAGGAACAAGATACTACTGCATTCTCTAGGACAAAGAAATACTAGATAGAGTATTACATTCTGATCAGTTAGAAGTGGATTTCCAGTGGTATACATACTCATGCATAAAGAGCAGAAAGATTAATTTCAGCAAATGCATTTACATAAATTGGTGGTACTTACAACCAGCATGTTTTGTGTTCAAAAGCCAATTTTCCTAGCTGAAACATTCTACACAGAATATGCACTCTTGGAGATGCTAAATGTACTCCTTCATACTAAGGTGCTTCTGTTGCTAAACACAGCAGAATTAAGAGTTTTAAAGCTTTGTCCATCAAAACATCAATTCAGTGTAAAGCCTGTTTTGGCAGCCATTACAAGTTCAGGGTACTGCAAAAAAAAAATCCTTTCTGGAATATAAATCAGAAAACAAATGTGTATTATAATGGATACAGTATGGTTTACTTTTAGCTCTGAAATGAACTAACTTTTTTTCAGGGTGCTTCACTATTAAGAAAAAAGCACTGAAAATTCTCAGAAGCACATGGTATGAGTAACAGAGTGTGGTTTAACAGCCAGATACTCCACGTAGTCCAAATAATTTTTACCTCATCAATTTGTTCATGGATTTTCTCTCTATTTCCACTGTCCTCTTCCTGTTGCTCTTTTTCCTCATTCTTGGGAGGCTGTTTTTTATTATCCTTGTTTCCTGTCCCCAGATTGTCATCTTTTGCAACAAGCTCTGAATCCTCCTATTAATAAATCCAAAAGAAACTCAATTACTTTACCCACTTTTCAAAGTCTCAGTGCCATCTCTCCTACAAAAAAAAAAAGACAACACTCAACAGAACTTATTCCCTGAAATTATTCCCTTCTAAAGCGAAGAGCTACAAGAGGCAATTCCCGTTCTAGGTCACATTAAGTTAGCAGAGTTCAAGTCCTTTGATACTTTTCTCCCCCACTCCGTTCCTTATTACCTCATCCATTCCTGGTCCAGATTCTTCTGTTTTACTACTAGCATCTTCATCATCATCATCGTCATCATCCCCCCAGAGCCTTTCATCTAGTTTATCATCAGCTTCAGCATTATCAAGATTGCCCATCTGCTTATCCAGTTCCTCCTCTTCATCTGAATTTTCCTCATCTTCTGTGTACAGTTCAGAATGTGTTTCAGTACAGAAGACAGAAAGCTAATGTTTTTGTTAACTTAAGAAGCAAATAAGCAATCATATTTTGAACCTTAATTTCATCACCCCATTCAGTTAATTGATATATGCTCAAAAGGACACACACCCACATGTTATAGGAAAGCATCAACCATTACTGGACTGATCTATAACTTTTCTTATAAGTTTGCCATAGTGGAAGAACCAAACCTTTTTTCTCTAGTTCTCCATCGTGCATCTTTCCTTCAAAGTCTTCAGACATTTCAATTGCATTGTCTTCTCCTTCAATGTCTGGTTTAGAATCTTGATCCTCTTTCTCCTTCTCTTGCCCTTTTTGAAGACTATCTTCTATCTAAATAATTGGTAAAGCCAAAAATTACAATGGATCTCGCCTACATATTAAAAGCTTCACAAACATATTAAAACACACACTAACAAATTGTGATATTAAAAGTATCACAACAATATTTATAAGCTGATATGCAAAGATAAAAGCCAATATAAATAGGAGACTGAAGATAACTTCATGTTTCTTTTTACCTAAGACATCCACATAATGGATTTAAAGATCTTTTTCGGTTTCACTTCAAATAAACAAGATCAACCCTAAACAACTTGCCTGATCTTCACTTTCTATTTTGTCGCTCACATCCTTCTTGCCTTCCCCTTCTCCAATACCACCATCCTCATAGTCATGGAACTCTGTTGCTCCCTCTCCTGCTTCATCTTCAAGTAACTCTTTTGGCAGACAAAATCCCTGCAAAGGTGAACAGAAACTCAAAATCTTCCTCAGTAGTAAGTGCATTTTTCAGCTTACTTTCTACTCAAGACTTTTACACATTAACTATATGCTTGCCATATATCCACTGTTACCTCTAATAACTTACCTTCAGAGCAAGCTCTGTAAAAATGCTGGTTAGAACAGAAAGCAGCTTTCCAGTACTCCTGTGAGATGCCAGTGAAATGGTGAGGTAGAACAGGATGAGGTCTGAATATTTGCAGAGCATGGGCTTTAGACGCACCAGCAAATAGCAGGACTGGTTGAAGACCTACAGTTAAAACAAAAAACCAGCTGTCAGTCATTACTTGTACTTACTGACATGCACCTCAGAGAGGCTCATGACAGTGACTGAAAACAGATGCTCAAAGCAGAAATATTAGCAAGTGAGTTTAAGTACAATTTCTAACGTTTCTGGAGCTTTTTCTACATTTTTCACAAAAACTTTGTCTTCTTACTACAGGAATGTCTGGCTTTTGCACTACAGAGGACTCCTTTTATTTGTCCACAGTTTCTCTCATACTTCTAGTTCTAAGGCACTGGGCAAGAAGAAGCCATGCACATTTGACCACCAAAGAAGTTACAATTCCAAATCTCTTGAGACTCCTAAGCCAAAAAACTCATGAAAAGAAAAATTTTACCTTATGTTTATATGAAGTGCAGTCTTCCCTGTAAGATTTCAGGATCTCCAGGAGTTCTGAAACACCTGAAATTGCCTTCTGCACATGTAAAGCCTCCAAATCAGCAGACAGATCTTCATCCAAAAGTTTAGTTATATGTCCAGCTTTAATCACATCAAGTGAGGCTGCATCCTCTTTGTTTGAAACATTAAAAAATGGAGATAAAGTCAGGCATTCTAAAAATGTTACAGCAAGCAATCTAGAAATAGCCACCCTATCTGTTTAAATACACAATTTCTACTAAAATAGCAATTTCCTTGTGTATTGGTACATCTGACACACACTATTTAAGAAATTAAGGTTTGCATGGTTTAAACTCTTCTGCTCCCCACTCAAGTATATTGACAAACTTACCATTTTCCTCTGAAGATTTTTCTTCCTCTTTTCCACTTTCTTGTTTTCTCTCTACCAAACACTGAACAGCATACAGAACAGCACGGATAACAGTTTCCACTTTTGTTGAGAATTGCTCCACAAACTCTTCATCCAACTCTTGATTTCCTTTTGAACCATAGCACAGGCAGTTTTACATGGAAACACATCAGATTACAGGTTCCTATGTTTCCTTCATGCAAGGACAGTGACAGCACTATGCAACTTTCACTACACAATTCTAGCAATGTCTCCTTGCTAATCCTGACCTACAACTATAGTGCAGAAACCATCACCAACAGAGATGGTAAAAAAATTATACTGCACAAATGAAGTCTGGACTAAATTTTGCAAGTTTTAATTTCATGAAGTTTTTGGATATCAGAAGGAACACAGGGCCACCTTCAGCAATAACCAAACTAATAAATTCTTGTGTCTTTACTAACATTACAAATCAGGTGGTGAAAAATTATCCTTACCAGTGCAATTTGACACGGAAGCAAGAAGCTGTGTTCTCCAGGCTGTGAAGTGTGAAGATGTGTTATTAACTTCTTCTTGTATATACTTTAGGCTCTTGATTAGGGCCATCTGATTTTCAGCTTCCATGTCTTGCCCATTTGGAAGAAACAGGGACTCTATGCTTTGTAACTGGGCTGAGACTTCCAGCAAACAATTCACAGTTGATGTGCAAATTTCAAAGTCTCTCCTGCAACAGAAATACCATAAAACTGAAAGAAGAACAAATAGTCCAACTTCAGATTAAACCTTTTCTTGGTCATGGGTAAGTGAGACGCAGCACATCTCCATCCTGAATTTATTAAATAAAAGATTTGACAAAAAGCTTATATTCACACTGTTTGAAGCAGAGAGAAAATTAGAAGATTGTTATTAAATAGGCTGTAAATGTATTTTAAAATGAAAATTTCTTCATTAAATTTATATTTGAAATTCAGTTCATTAGCTAAGGAGCTATGGGGATAAAATCCTGAGAGACCAAAGACAAAGTGGGGAGCTGAGGCAGAAATTTTTTTCACTTGTCAGGGGAGTGAGAGAAGACATCTTTAAACAGACATACAGCAGAGAGAAGACATCTTTAAACAGTCAGGCACTGCATTTTGCAAAAAAAACCAAAAATTAACAGAAAAATGTTTGAAGAGCATCTGTACCCACTTTTCAATATATGCATAGGCAAAAATATTCAAAATTACTTCACACATACTATGTGGACATAAAGAAGAGATATTCATGCATAGAACTCACCAGGAATAAAAGGAGGTCTCACGTGATTGCTGTCTTACTCTGTCCACCTCTGCTTTCATGGCCTTCACATTTGCTGTCATTGCAGTCAATTGTGCAGCTACCTGCAGCCACAACTGATCCTTATTTTGCATCCTGCATCCAGGAGGCAATTGCTCAGCTGTTACTGGAGACAAGTGCTTCAGATCTGAGGGAATCAGGTCAGGTATTCCTGCAAGAACATTTCCCATTGCAGGGACTGAACTCTGAGGAACGCTGGATTTGACATCGGTCCCATCACTGTCATTGCACCTGGCTGACTCTTCTTTTGGGCAGCACTGGATAAACCAAGACAGCTCCTCGAGAACCATCACACACTGCATGCAAAGTTGCTGCAGTCTGTCCATCCAGCACTGAATACTGTCTTGAGGAGGAAATGCTGCATTATAGTCTCCATCAGCAGTCAATCTAGAATCTATCTCTTGTATACAACTCAGGAGGTTCCTAGTTAAGAAGAAAGAGAAGTTATAATCACTGAGTTTTATTCTGTACTTCCTTTTTAAAAGCTCTACCTTTAATTAAATTAATTTTTTAAAAAATCTAGATAATAACTTCTCCTGGAAAAAATAAAGCAATGGGTTTTGGTTTTTTTAAAAAAGGCTGGTTAATTAGTGATTTGTTTCCCTCCCTGAATTATGAAATACTACAAAGCCCTGGAAATCTGATTTGCAATGAAAGACACAGTAATGCAGATAAATGTCCTGAAAGTTTTACTATTTCTGTGACTGTAAAGCTGAGTAGTTTGTTTAGTTGGGGTTTTCTGTTTATTAATTTTTTTCAAGTTTCCTGGGGTTAGAATAAATTTTGCACCAGTAATCTCCAGTCCAGAATTCCTTCTCTCTACAAAGGTACTAGCTCCTAACCTGACTTCTGGAAGTTTATGGACTACAGAGTGCTGAGCACAAACATGCTCAACAAAGGTGGCATCTGCAATGACTCCGATGACTCAAGCAATGAAATGAAAGACCACACAGAGTAAGAAAGATTCTTACACACTTTTACAGTTTTGATACAACATCCAGTATGTCCCACCTTTCTAGAATTTTTCCTTGTAAGCTGTTGATGCTTTATTTATTTTGGCTCAAAATACCATCCAGACCATTTATTTGCCCCGGGTCAAGTCAACAACTTGAATGTAAACAAAATTAACTTAGGCCAATACCAAATGAGAGAGATATAACAATCAGTAAGTTTAATGGTTTAACTGCGTAATTAACTACAGAAATTAGTTCACATATATGCCTTACTTGTTCTACAAAATTATTTTGATTCTAAAATACTGGCTGCAGTGATAGGATAAATGTAAATCTTTTCTATCTAGGCTTAATTGAGGGGAGGAGAAATATAGGGAAGCAGAGGAAAAAGTTATTTTCTTCTGCCTTATTTTCCATCTTTCTTGAACTGATTTGCTCACTGTCAAAACTTCTTTCCAACATTTCAACCTTGGAAGATGGAAAATACCTGAGTAAGATCCACTGTTCTGTCAATGCAGTAAGAGATCGCCTCTGTCTCACAAGCATCTGCATGAGGTGTGCAGTGAACCCTTTGCAGCGCTCAATGCTGCCCAGTCCAATATCCTAAACAAAACAGAGACAGAAGAAGTGGGAGGGAACAGTTAGATGAACAACGAGACAACAGCAGTCTCTGTGCCTCCATTTCACTGAGCAGGCTGAAAGATTATGGTTTAATTGAACAAGTCTTAATATCCAGACTAGTTACAACTATTAGAGTTTCTGCATATTTCATATATCCTGCGTACAAATTTCCCTTTCGAGTATCTTCTGCAACAGTCATTCACATTACATTTCACTCCACTGCAGCAATTCTTATCAGGAATTTGGTTTCAGTATTAAATCCACCTTATATAAATAATGATTAAAATCTGAAGAGTTACCAGCCTAAATGCTTTATATTCATGACCAATGCTACAACCATTCATTTTACCAGATATGCTGACAATTACTTTCACTCTTTTCATTAAAAGTGGTCACATCTTAAAACTCAGAATAAATGGCCACAACACAGAGCATAACTGATCACAGTCATGTTCCACTATATGTATCCAGTATCAGGTGTGACTTTGATAAGATCATGTTGTAAAGCATAGTGAGAGGAAGATCATCTGGAAGAGGTGCTTTTTTTCTGAAATTCTGGAAAAGTGGTTCTGGTTTGGCAGAGCTCATTTGTCTGTTCTACTGGTTTTAGAGCAATCTTTAAATGAAGAAATATATTAGCACTTTTTGTATTGGACACAAACAGACACAGACTCCCATTACACCCAACTATAAATATCAACTGATTTCTTTAAGAACACTGAATAACACTGGGATTATTTTCCTTACAAGTTTGGATTCAGCATTTCATGAATTTCTTCATGCACAAAAATTAGGCAATTAGGGATCTGCTGGGATGAAAGATACTGTACACTGAACAGGTCATTAACTTCTTTCCCTAAACCTATTTTGTCCCTATGAAAAGGGAAAGCTACGCAAGTGCCATATTTAGTATCATATTACACAACACAGCATTATCTCCCATTACTTTTTTACTACTGGAAATTTTAGTCCAAGCTGGTAAAATGAAGTCAACAGAAGTAATATTCTGGTTTTACTTTGCTGGTTTTACCTTGGCAGGTGCTAACAAGGCTGTCTGGAGCCGAGAGTGACGTGCAAGTGACCGATAGAAGTACTTCTGGCATCCATCCCAGGCAGAAGAAATCTCTGCCAGCAACCTGGCAGAGCACAAAGAAGTATGGTATTAAGAAATTACCTCAGTATGCTGGAGCCACCAGGACAGCTCTTCAACACAACCATTTTGCCTGAAATTTGTTGTTTTGAAAATGCATCGATCTTGTAACTCATTTTCTCTAAAAATATTCTAGTTTTAAGAAAACATTTAATTTTAAAAATAAATTCTAAGGAAACCCTAAGGCAACAGCAACAAGGTCTCTATTTTTGAATACCATTTAATGCTTTAATAGTGACATTGTTTTTCTTCCCCCCGCCATGTAGCTAAATCCGGCTTCATACAGAGGCCTTTCTTTTCACCCTGATATGTAAACTAAATGCTTACATCCCAGGAAAATAACCAGCATGTCTCAATGACAAAAAAGCACTTGTTGACAGAAAAAAAATTTTTTAAAAAAACATCTTTCCCCTAAGAAAGCTTTTCCAGTAATGCCCACTTTGAAGTACACGTATTTTCTCCTGAAATTTCCCATTATTTAGTGAAGACAAAACAATGAAGTAATTCCTGAAAATCACAGCTCACCTTCAATAAAATCATTTGCAGTTTATGCTCTAATATACTGCTAGCAAAGCATCCCAGGCAAGGCTGGACATTGGAGGGCTAACTGAAATCTAATTCATGGAAAGAATGAAATTGAGGGTACAGTTGGCAAAGTGCAAATATAGGAAAAAAACTAAATTAAAAAACCCCAAATCCTTGCTCAGTTGTACATACCAAACTGAGATGTAATGGGAGGAAGGGAATATGCAAAATCCTAAATTAATTACTGTCCAGAAATCCCAATCTAAATCAACAGGCTATAAATTCTATATATTACAGCTACAATTCACACAATCTGGGGATAAGAAGTCTTGTGTACATACGTGGCATCCAGTTCATGTGCACAATCCACTGCAGCCAATGCAGTACACAAGTCCAGTGGACGGAGGTAGAGAACTTCCTGGCAGTCTTTTGAACGGGACCAAGACAGACCTTTCCGGTACGACAAACCTGGAACAGTATTCAGCACACCTCCTTTGATGCTCTCGTTTTTTGTATGAAAAATGTCACTCACGCAGTTGGTAGTAAGACATCAAATGTTCTTGTTTCAACAAGTCTTTGAACATGCTACAAGTTTTGTAATGTAAGAACACATTGTAGCTGAGCTATCTTGAGCTGAACACACCTGAACAACACAGCTGAAATAAGACTAACATAGACCTGTGTACATTAAGGACTTTTCACTGCCCCATGTCCTTTAAAAAAGCTGAGTTAGGGATCATTTTTAAGACATGAAAAGATTGATGAATAAGGAAGGTAAAGGTGTTACCTCACATCATATTATAGTGGGTTTAGATATATTGGCAAAGACAGTAAAATGCTCAAGAACTCTGTGCTTTTAAACCAAGCCCATATTTAGTGGAAGCTCACCTGTTTTAGCAAGGCTTTTAAAGAGATCTGACAAAGCCCGTTGCTTTTGCATCTGAATATGCTTTGCCTCTGATTTCTGCTTCTCCTTAGTTGCTGTCTGATCAAATGTTAAATTTTGCAGTTCAGCTACAGAAACAACAATACCACCTGTATAGAAGACAGCAGATAAAGGTATGAGATAGAAATTTTAATGTGTGCAAAGCAGCTCTAGGAAGACAACTATACATCTGCGCTTTCCTGATTTGTTCCATTTATGTTATAGAGGTCAATTGGGGTATGGAAATCACAGGAAAACCTAACCTGTGAAGTGGTCGAGATTTTCCACCAGGTTTAAGAATGAATTATTTTCTGTAACTGCTGTACACATTTTCTTCATTTTCTTCGTCAGCTTAGACAGACGATACTGAAGAGATTCTGTATGAAAGGTAATGACACCCTGACATTCTGGGACTGCCCTCTGAAAAAAAAATTGAAGGAAATTTTACACAAATACTCAAAGCTCTTTGATCCCTAGGAGTAAATCACTTTAAAGGGCTAAATTCTGCATTCATCTGAAACCCCAAAATATGTTCATGTGATTCTTTCATCATTTAAGCACCAACACTTGGGAAAAATCTTAACACACGTATGTCAGGCAGACATTAGTTTTGAAAATAGTCAAGCAAATGAAAGATGCTATGATCTTACTGTCTTACATGTTTGTCACTACCTCTATGACAAAGGTAATCACTGCTTCAGGTCAGCCTACTCTGCCTTCCAAGTTTAAAGGCATTAACCTAAATCTCTAATGTCCCCAGGGTGTCAGGTAAGAAGACCCTCACTTACTTTCCACAAGACACAAATTTTGTTTTTAAAGAACAACAAAAACTGTGTGCAAGTAGAAAGTATTAAATAACAGAATTAATTTCTCAGCATACCCAAAGATTTTCAAATTTTTTTTTTGTTCAATTTTTTTTGTTCAATTTCAATTGTTTGCATGCATCTCCTTAAAGGAATGAAGACAACATGGAACTTCAAGAAGTGAAACCAATAACCCTGTTAACTATCAGTAACAGGCTTACAAATCATTGACCAACAAAACCATCAATCAAAACAAACATATTAGATTTGCATTAAATTTCTCCCTCCTTGCTCCTGTTCAGGACATGAGCAAGATCAGCCCTGCTCATCTTCTGAAGAAAGTGAACAAATCTGAGGGTAACTCAGCATTTTCCACTCACCACCAAATTGTGATGAGTTACGATTGTCTCCTTGCATTTTGTTAATAAAAACTAATGATATGAATAGGAATCTCTTTAAGGAAGAAAATTAGCTGACTTCCTCTCTGAGCTGGGCAAATTATTTAGAGACATAATAAACTGAGACTCTGTGGAGCAGTATTTACCATGCATCAGCTTGTCCAAGGCCGATGTTCAACAGTCCACAAACTGCCAGTCAACAGCAAAAATATGACAATATGGTGCATTCCCTTATCAGTATCCAAGCCAAAAGCAATTTAATATTTAATCAGAACTCATATACACACAAATCCTACAGCTACATCATTATTTGTTTGGGTCCTTGTTTAGAAAAAAAAATGGGTAATAATTTCAATTCCCAGGCTATTTTACTTCACTAGTAGAGAAGTAACAAATTGCTGAAGACAATATGTAAGCAAATGGGAGATGAAATGTGTAACTGCCTCCTCTCTGTATATCAGAGGAGAGATATAGTGTCAGATCAGTACATACCATGCTTGTCATTCAATGCTGCATTCTCACCCATCTGCAGTGTTGCATAACACTGAACACAAGACCAAAAAAGTTTATGACATATTCAACTGATCTGACACTTACATAAGATTTTCCTGCATAAATCAGTGAAAAGCAATGTATAGACAAGAATAGAGAAACTGTTCTTCCCCCACTTAGAATAACTAATTCAGTCACCTTGGTAACATCTGTTCTAGCAGACAGAACCTTTCTCAATGTGTTGTTTAGCCTCTGAATTTTGGTTTCTTTGTCGTCAGATTCTTCTTGCTTTTGCATGCAGTCCAGCTGCTCTTCCTTACCAATTTCCACCAAGGCAGGCTGACATGGCTCATCCAGAACAACTTCAAACTTCTTCATGAATTTAAAGAGAGTTCTAATTACCAAATGAAAGCAAAGAAGTTACTGAGTTTTGTAATCCTGGAAATCTCTCAGCTGCTGAAAATAAACGTTTTCACTGTGTTATGAGCAGAAGAAAAATTTCTGCATTCAAATGTAACATCATAGGAAAATCATCTAGAAGGAAGGTTTCAAAAGAGGGAGCTTTATTTAAAGTTCTGACTTACCTGCGTATTTTTTCAACTGATTGCTTTATAGCCCAGAAGCTGACATCATTCCACCTGGAAATCTTCACAAATTCCTATTAGGAAAATAAATAATCAATGGGATTAAATGAAATTAAGTATTTCCACATCAAAGATGATCTTTAAACCTAATCAGCTAAAATGATCTGGTAGCCTTAAAATGCAAAACATTTTAGTAAGCGAGAAAATTATTGCACAGGCATCTTATTAGCATACATATTTGCACTGCATCAAAACTGCTGCATAGCCAGATGTTGTGAAATGAACAGGGACTTCACCCCTGGGTAGAAACCTTCATGGATAAATGGGACTGATCAAAGATTAAAGCTTTCAATCAATCCCTCCCCCACCTCAAGACTTAATTCTTGCCAAAGAAAATGTTAAGTTTAATAGGAATTTCAGTGGCCAACAGAACTATTATAGACAAATTCAAGTAAAATCTGCTCCACTGTTCCTTTGATTAGACCAATAAATTGGTTGTCTGAACCAAGTTTCCTTTTACCTTAAGCTCCTTTTCTATGGGCTGACGAAGTTCAGTGATTTTGGCCTCAACACACTCTGAAAACTGCTTATAGTAATTGTATAGATTCCACAGGATGCTGCACAGAACATCTGGAAGGGAGAAGGGACAGATAATAACAATAATAATAATCATCATCATCATTCTTCTTTTACAAGAGGGCATTTTTCAGTATCTTTACCATAAATACACCCCAGATTTTTTTGAAGCTTAGCAGCACCAAAAGATGGGGTAAATTGACCAACAGGAAAACAGTCAAACAGCCCCATTGGCTTGTGTTCTATTTATGAGGTCAGTGACCTGTTTGGGAAGTCTGGAACACCTGACTGCAAGACTGCTGTACAGATAACTCAGAGGTAATGCTAACAACTTACCCTTTTCTGCTGCTTGAGGCATCAGCAAGACATGGCAGTGGAAAACCAAGAGGACTTGGAGCCGTGTATGAAACTCTCCCAGACTAGAGCCTTCGATGAAAGCCTGTAATGTGCTGACCAGCGTTTTCAGATCCATTTGCTCAGGTCCTGAACATTGCACCAGAAATTTAGAAAGTGAGAGAAAAAAAAAACCAACAAAAAAACCCCTAAAAGATCTACTTGAAAATTGTTGTCTGGTCTTTATATATTTCAATTAAATATTGAGTCTCAATCAGGAAAATAGGAAAGGGGCAGAGAGGGGAAGAATTCTGATTTAATAATAAGCAAAACTAACAAATGCTGGAAGAAAGAAAATGGAACAAGAAGCAGCATTAAGATAGTGACTGAGAAGGTCAGTTATATCTTAAATTTCAGAGTCCATTGAGTATTTACAGAATACTTGCTATTCTCTATGAATGAATGGCTTTTTCAGTCATGATAAGCAACAGCACAAGTAAGTCACTGCCAGTTCCTTAACTCCTCAAAGTCATGAGGACAGAAATAGATCAGAAGAATCTTGTAGAGAATACAGCATCTTTATAGTATTATCTGTGGAAGAAGACATGTTGTCCTCTTGGAGATGTAATATAACTGAAGGATAGGAAGCCCATCAAGTGCATTAAGCATGTCATGAGATTGGAAACCTGGCCTCAAGCCAGAGTATACTGCTTTCATCTTTACAATTCCATTAAATTTGGGGGAGGCAAGGTGCTGCCCCTATTTTATGTAACATGAACACGTGCAGACAGATTTGCTAAGAACAGTATGTACCAAAACCTACTTACTCTAAGAATTCTTTAGGCTTTATACAGAATGTTTAAAGCAGTTCAGCTGGGATATGAATGCTTTCTGTAGCTAAAAAAATGAGGTGCCTTTTCCAGTTGCAGATGGAGGCCTCCTACCCTCCAAATCTGTTTGAACTGTTTGTATATGCATGATTTATAGCTATCACAATTCTACTTTCTTTTAGATGCTTTTTACAGACATCTTTTTTTACATCACAACACAGGCCCTATGAGCCACAAGTGGTTTCAGAAATATATACAAAGTTCACTCCATATGGAAAACCCTACATGGTCATAGAATTTACTGTAGGGCAAAGAACTATACCTGAAAGTGCATTGTCAAATTCTGGCATTTAGGACCTTAATCATACATCCTTAGTAATACTAGAACTGCAGCACATTTATTTTAAGGCCAGCACTTACCTTCTGTGTTTGCCTCTGTCTGTTCTTGAACATACTTCTCAATCATCTGATAGATTGAGAACCAGTGCTTTGTGGATTTCTCCACATGCTGCTTCATAATATTGTCCAAACTTACTGACCAGCAACTAGAAATAATAAGAAAAGGGAGAGATAAATCAAAAGTATCATGGCTACTTTGGGTTCAAAACAACCAAAATTTGTTTTCTGATTCTATTAAACCAGTGGAAAACTTAGTAGTATGAAAGAATCTGCACATAAGCTTAATATATACAATCAACTTCTGAGGATCACTGTTTTGCTAATATTATTAAATATGAGAGAAGAAGAGAAGAGAGGGTAAAGCAAAATCCCTCAGAGGCAGGTTCCAAAGTTTATTTTCTCAGAAATTGAGGCAGACTTGTGGAATTCCTGATTGTGAATACTGTGACATACTGTGGCTATAAAAATTTGACATGGTTTTAAAAAGGAGATTGGACAATAATTTTTAAGGACAATTTAATGATGGTTATTAAACGGACAAAACCCTGCAGGCTCAGGAAACCCTAGGATGAAAACAGGAGAGCACTGGTAAAATATTGTTTCTACTTCTCCTGAGGCAAATACATAAAGACACCACAGCCTGGACATGCTCATTCTGATCCACTAGAGCTCCTTGTTGGTGGTCTCTTTCCCCCACATATTTTCACCACGACAGATACACAGAAGCATGTTCCAAAATAAAGGCAATTCTGTATTGGAATGTGCCTCCATGTGGAGATGAAAGCTTACAGTGTCTAAGGAAAAGCAGCATGGAAGGACAGTTCTTACTTCAACTCCAATCTGCGCCACTGAATAATCAGTTGTGTGACCAGATCAAGATGCTTCCGCAGGGACAGGGCCCGACTAGCGTTTTCCTCCCAGTCCTAGAAAAGAAAAGTTCCCTTTCACACAAAACCAGAAATTAGTCACTGCCTAATGAGTTTTGCCACTGGCAAAACTCACTGCATTATTCTGGATTACTGGGTTCTTGCTCTGGGTTCATGCTCTTTCAGCATGGAGCAAGTTAACTTCCCAAAAATCCTGACAAGCAGACAGCTTTTATGCACTGTGTTTGTAACATGGTACCAAATATAGATAAGGAAATATAAAAGAGAAAAATGAACTTTCCCTTAGCCTTCTTCTTACCTGTGCCTTTGCAAGAAGAATTTCCAAGCCATTCAGAAACTTTGAGAGAGGACTAGAAAGTGGAAAACTCCTGATTCTGTCCATCACAACTAACAGCTGCAGAACAAAACCAAAACCATTCAGTAACTGCACTATAACAGAAGAAGCCATGAAATTTAATTAATTTCTATGAGCATAACTGACCCTCGCAAGAGATAAGAATTTTCTTCTTTTTTACACATTGTTAAACTGCTTTCTCAATTTAGTATAAGATCACTAGGAGTTCAGTAAGGCCAATGCACCTGGGGAAGGGAGCACAAATTACCTAAGGCAAAGAGCGGATATGGAATCTGAGTTTCTACATTACCCCAAGAAATGTAACCTGAAGACAACATAGATGATGTAAGAGGGACTAAAAGTAATTATTCTAAAGCATTATGAAAGAAAGAACTTCAGAATAAAACTGAGTAGAAGCAGCAAGACCTCAGGAATCTTTGATCTATGGCAGACTGAAGATTGCTTAAAACTCTAAGTTCAGACTTGGCAGAATCCCACTTAACATTTCATAACTAAAATAGAACAGCTATAATACACACAGTAATACCTATACCTCTTATGAATAAACAGGTATGTCTTCAAAACAGCTGCATAAGTAATACAACATCTAGGCATGCATATCAATGTGCATGCACATATCTATACACATATTCACACATAAATGCAATCCTAAAATGTTCCAGTTTCCCCCAAATACTTGTTGAGGTGTTTTTACCTGCACAAGTACAGGATGCTCTGGCCATTCCTGCAGTAGCCCATTTATTTCTTTAGCAAAATTGTCAAGTACAGGTTGGCACTGTCGGACTTGCTGAATATTGGGATGCTGATAGAAGTCATATGGGCCATCTTGCTGCAGCACAAGATCTGAAGTTAGCTCCTCAAAAAAGGTATTGTGAAGAAGAGTGCTCAGCAGAAGTTGGCTTCCCAAAAGACTGCCATTCATTTCAGCACCTAGGAAGCAAGTAAGGAAGCCATCACACATGCTATTAGTTCTTTCTTCAGTTGAAGAAAGTTAGGGGTTTTATCCCCCCTGTATCCCAAGCCTTAGCATGTTATCTTTTACAAGGATATACCACTGGAATAATGAGATGGAGTATGGAACATGAGACATACTTAGAGTTTATATTCTCTATTTTATCAGATTTTTCTGTGAAAGTACAATGAGCATTGTAAAGGAGGGCTGTAATCCTGTCAGAAGAACACAGTTTCTCTGTATATAAATTTACATCAAGGAGATAGTACTATAAAGCAAGACTCTGTGGAAAAGTAATCCAACACACAAAAAAGCTCCCACATACATTATGGCTCAGGTGCAAACACAAAAATAAAGTACTGTAGAAACAACAGCCCTTATTTGCTTCATCTTAATTGCACACATGCCTTTATTAGATCAGAACTGAAATACACAGCTGTGCTTTAACAAGTGATGCTGCTGAGTTCTCACACATTGTTAAAAAAATTTACACATCAAGTTTTTGCAAATTCAGGGTGGGAAAAAAACCCATGATACCTTTCTTCTTTTTACTTTATAGACATAAGCTAAATTTAAAACAATTCTTAAATGAACTTCATTGCAAAATTTACTTCTGAGAAATTTCTTCAAGTGCTTTATCTTCCACAGGACTATGCAGATCCTATGATCAAAATTTCACTCAGTAGTCAATACATTTTTAAACTCTGTTGGCCTTCTATATTACCAAATGGAATTAAAAAAAAATGCATAGAAGAATAAAAAAATCAAAGCATTCTACAAGACAATTCTGAACATGGGACAAATTCTCTGTGAAAAGAATTTCCCGTTTTGTGCATTTTCCCCATAACATGTGATTATTTTGAAACAAATCTTTGCAAATCTAAACCTGCATATCTGAAATACTGCAAGCAGTCTTACCAATTAAAGGATAGAATTGTGACACCAGGCATGCACCAGTCTGATAGCAGGAAATAAATGTACTGAAATAATGCTTGGCTTGATGAGAAGGCAGACTCTGTTGATACCACAGGGATCGAGCAAAGTTTAAGCACAACTGCTGATGAACCTTTATTACTGTTTGCATAGAACTCTTGGACAAAAGGGCTCTGTCAACTTCTAGCTGGTCTTCCACTGGATCTTCAGTTTCCATTTTTTCTTCTAGGCTTGGCTGAGCTGTGATATCTTCAAAGTCCTGCAAATGACATGATAATCAAAAGTAGATTTTAATTTCTTCTTATAATGCCTCCACTCCTTATCTCCTCTTTTGCTTCTTTTGGCATTGCAACAACATGCTGATGATTTGCAGCTGGTACCATATAGACAGACTGACAGTCTGAAACTGAACACAGCTGTACAGAACATTCCAGGGCATAACTACAGCAGGCAAGAGTGCAGTACAGTGATCCCTGAGCTGCTGCCAACTAAACCTCTTTGCAGAAAAAGCAGCAGCAGCTGTGTCTGCTGATAAACCACCATAAACACTGTGTGATTGCTTGAGGACCTGAACAGCTCTGTCCCAATGGCTTTATTTAATCAAGGAGATCAGCCTTCTCCACACATAGTAGAACCTCAGATGACCTTACTTGCTAAATAAATAAAATTCCAACTTTTTACAAGTAACTGTATTATCATTCAGTTATATAATTTGGGATTATTCACCCAAACCACAGTACAGTTCAAGCCTGGAAATTAATTCCAAAAACATTTTTCAACCAGAAGGTAAAAGAAACCACAGGCACATAACTGAATACCTACCAAGATCTACCCCAATTTGGCTTTTGGTTGAAGGAAAAACTGCTTCGTTCCTCATGTCATTTATAGCACTTCTTCTCAGGATCAACTTCAGATGTAATTTTTGTGTTTCTTAACAGAGCTACAGATATTACCTTTTCATGAAAAGGAAATCTCCTCCGGAATTCTTCTTCTTCCTCTTCTTCCTCGCTCCGTCCTGTCCCGTGGCTCTTACTCCTGTATCTGTACAGGCTGTGCTCCATCGCCTCCTGCTCCTGGGCACGGCGTTCCTGCTCATCCCATTCATTTACAATCGCCTAAGGAAACACAAAGCAAGATGCTTCTACACAACATTTAACATCCTCACCTATTCCGTTAATGGGGCAGCATCTATATTGCTTGGCTCTTTCCTCCTCTGTGCTCTACAACAGCAGAAATCAAAGCCATCTAACATTTGTGAATTACCCTCCTGAAGCTAATGAGGAAAATGCAAAGACAATACACAACAGAGTGCTTGACCAAGTTCTAGTCTCCTTTCTTAAACATTTAACAAAGAAACTCTCAACAAAGTTTGCATTAGGGTGGGTTTTTCTGTGTGTGTCCACCTTTGGGTTTTGTTGTTTTACATAAATAAATATGTAAAAATTTTCTTACAAAAATAAAATCTTTGCTAATTATTACAGGCTATCGTTTTATGCCTTGATAAATTCAAACAAGTTAATTCAGTATATTAGATTATCTTTTACAATTAATTGGGAAAAAATTAGAAGATTTTAAAGAACATCATACTAATAATTAGCAAAATAAGGTCCACTAAAGATCATCTAATCTGACCCCTCTGCCATGGGCAGCAGGGACATCTTCCATTAGACCAGGTTGCTCAAAGCCCCATCCAATCACTCTCAAACACTTTCAGGGTTGCAGCATCCACAACTTCTATGGAAAACCTGTTCCTGCGGCTCACCCTACACTTTTCTAAACCATTATTGTCATACCGAATCTAGATTTACCCTCCTTCAGTTTAAAACTCTTATGCCTTGTTCTACAAGCCTTGGTAAAAAGTCTCCTTCCCTCCTTTTTATAAACTGAAAAGCCACAAGGTCTCCTCAGAGACATCTCTTCCCCCAGCGGAACAACCCCAACTCTGTCAGCCTTTCTTCACAAGAGGGGTGTTCCAGCCCCCTGCTGATTTCTGTGGCCCTCCTCTAAAGCTGTTTTAGCAGATCCATGTCTTCCAGAGGGGACAAGCTCAGAGCAAGACTCCCAGTTAGGGGCATCCAGAGCTTACCCGACACAGATGTCTGAAGAGCTGCAGAGATTTCTGGTCCATCTCTCCTCTGGATAGTACATGGCATCGAAGATGCAACAAAGCATTCACCAGGAGCTGCTCCAGAGTTGGGGAAGGCTGCTCAGCTCCCTCAGATCCTCCCTCAGAGCGCTTCAGAGAGAATTTCTTAAGTCCATTAAGTACCCCAACTGAATTCACTGAGCATAAAATTTCTGCCCGAGCAAAGTAAGTGGGAAAGGCAGGTCCAACAGAAGGAAATGCCAACAAAGAAGTGAGGAGGTTGCTGAGATCAGCTGGGCACACCGAGCTCTGCAGCACTGCATTCGCTTCAGAAGCCACTAATCGCATGCCATGCTGCAGCTGCAGGATGGCAGCTTGGAGGGGAACGATGGCATCAGGGAACACAGCGTACTCCTCTGCCAGGTGTTTCCTAAACTGATGGTGTGATTGTTGCCACGATGCCTCTTCACTTAGCAGGTTCTGTATAGCCTGCAGTGATTTAGGTCTCTCTCCACGGAGGAACTGCAGGAGGCGGGCTAGAAGGTCTTGCACTGAGGAAATCCGTGCTATGCTGCTGATGTACTGGTGAGCCTCCTGGTATAAGCAATCATAGAGTGGAGCTGGAGGCCTGAAGGCCTTCCTTCTAGAAAGACTGCTTATTTGCTCCTTCAACCTTTGCATTCTTTCATGCAACAGCCTGTTAAGAAACAACATTGACTGGTTTAGACATGGAAATATTTTTTATACAAACTTGTTTAAATAGATCTAACATAGCAGTTAGATACAGGAAAAGATTAATCAGAAAATACTCTGTTATTTTGCCTGAAACAGCGAATAAGGAAAAAACAAGGGACAGCCTTTTAGCCCACAGGTGTAGATTTCTTCTCTCCCTGCCACTTCAACAGACTTCAAGTACTTGTTTCTTGGTACCTTACAGCTCTGTGAGCATTAGGAAAAAAAGTATTATTATCAACATAAGCAACTGGTAAAGCTCAGTCATTCAGAACCTATGAGAATGATAATCATTCTCTAAAGCAGTGAAAATCATTCTCTTTAAGCAGTAGCATGGAACTAGCAGATCCTCTATGTGCATAATAATGAAATCAAAAATTCCTATTAGAAGTGAAAAATAGTGAATAGACAGTTTTTATCTTCATGTACACAGAACACACCTGGGAAGGCTGCAGAAAGGAGAAAGCTCTCTTTGTTTAAAATTTCCTCCTCAAGTTCCTCTGATAAAAAAGAACTACAAAAAGCCCCAAACAAAATAACAGTGGCTACAGATTCTGAATGTCAACAGTGTACTCTGTGTTGTAAGAAATTTAATTCATCCACAACAACACAGGCAAAGGCTATTGCTAAAATACACGTGTCGATTTTTGCCCAGTATTATCAGCTGAAGAACTTTGCAAAATAGCACTGGTACATGTAATGGCCTTGAGAAACTACAGTGATAGATAATTCATCCCACTTCAACTGATTGATAATATTGTCACATTTTAAGGAAAGTACTGTAATTTAAATGTATGGCATTGCTTTTACTTCTGGGCATGGTTTCAAATTCCTCAATATATGATGGCCACCGCTTTAATTGTTCTATTTGCAGCAGTACAAAGTGTACAGACAATTCCTTACTGCAAGTAAAGAGCACAGCTGCTTCTTCTCTACCACCTGAATATGTAAATTGATACTTTAAAACCAGCAACTCTAGATTCTACAGAAAGAGAGAAAAATTACAAAGATTACATGTCCACTCTAAAAGAGATGAGTTCAGTGCCTGGGTGTTACCTGATATGGGGATGAATATAGTTGCTGACTGTTTCATCTTCAATACTTTTTCCTGTATGCAGCTGGGATGAAAAATCATGTGTTTTCCATTCACACTCCAGCTGGTGCAACTAAAAAGGAAAGAAAAAACCATTCACAGCAGTTCTGATTTTAGTAAGCAGGGAGGTACATCAACTTCTTGAACATTAAAAGAAGTTCTAACTGTATAGTTTAATGACCAAGCCAAACTCTTCTACATTGATTTTATACATAACAAAGGTAAAAGCCAACTTGGCTCAAGTACTCACCTCTTCTTTTGAGTACTTGAGCTTGTATTCTCTTTTAACAGCTGGATCAAACCTGGTCTGTGGAATCCACATCTGGATCTGCACCAAGCCAATGCTCACCCAGAGGCTCCCTCGCCAAGCTGTCTCTGATAACTCCTGAAGCCCTTCCCCATAGAACTGATGCAAGCAAGTGAGCAGAAGAAACAGGAATTCTTTAGGAAGTAATTCCTGATCAGTGATGCTTTCAAGTATCTTGAGAAGGTACTCATATGCAACAGGATCCTTGAGGCAGAGCCTCTCACAGCACTCCAAAAATTCTTCTTGAAGATCCACTGGAATCAGATCTACCAGGGCAGAGAGCTGTCTGCCTAGCATTATTCCTTGCAGTCTAGCATCCGTGTGTCTGGAGAAAAAGAAATGAGAAAAGGTTTACACAGAGTAAGCAACCTTCTGTAACATGCTTGATTTAAATAACAGATATGTGGAATAGAGGTCTTAATACCTAAAATCTGCTATTGAAGAGACAGCCAGGTTGGTCCACAGCACTGTGCTGACTTTGTGAAGCTGCTGTGCTCTCTCCATCCATTCTCCCAGTGTTACATGGGATGATGACAAGACAGGAAGCCCACTCACATCCCACTGGCTTGTCTTGCTGCTGCTAGTTAGAATTTCAAAGAAGCACTTTGAGAAAACAGCTCGGGTCAAAATGCCTGGGCCCTAAATCAAGAGATTAAGAGTTAGATCCTTCAGATGCAAGTTGCTCTCACTATGCTAGAACTTACAATATTGCTTTAGAAAACTTGAATTAGTCAACAAGAGCATTCAGCCTAGAATTTGATTAGGTCAGAAGAGACAAACCTTCATAGAATGGTTCACATGGGATTTAGAGAAGTTGTTTTCCTCTGTTGCAGGCAGTGGCCTCCAGGTCAACCAGTAATCTGGGTCCGTGGTGAAAGTACTGCTCCAAAAGGATGCTAACACAGCATTAACTAGTTGAGATGACAGAAGAGACATTTCTTCAGGGGATATCTAAGGAGAAACAAAAACCTAGAGGTGAGAATAATGTACAGGGAGCAAAAGAGAATTAAGCACATATGTGTACAAAGAAAGTATGATTCTGTTTTTCAGTAGAGATAGTACAAGATACTCCCCAAGATCCTTTCAAATTCACATAGCATTTGCTTGCATCTCCTCAACAAAGAGTAAACTTCCTGAGGTCAGCACTGTCTCCTGTCTGTGAAATATACAGCATGTTTACAGAGCAAGTTGTTAGAATACAGCCTGTAGTCCATGACTGTGCAACCTTTTGTTACAAGACACAATGGTGCAGAAGCATGAAATGGGTAAAGCCATCCAATACTCTGCTCTGAAGCATTTAAGTTGAGCTTGTGTTTTACTGTGCTTTGTGGGAACACCACCATTGTATCATAAATATTAAGTGGAGTCATTAAATGTTCTACAGAAAACGCACCAAGTAGCTTTATCAGTCTGTTTGATTTGCAACAGAACTAAAAAAATTTAGAGGCATGGGAACAGAGGAAAGCATTTTTTAGCATAAAATTACTTTGAATACATAGATACAATCAGGCTGGCACCTGCCATCCAAACAATTTCCCATTAGGTCACAGATGGATGTATGGAACAATACTACCAAACAAAGTAATACAAAACTATTCTATTTAGGACTTTGTTGTATTTTATCTTTCAAAAATGCGTTTTAATTACATTTTCTCAAGGCTCACAGTTAATTACCTTTCTTGTTAAAAGAAAGAACAGCTTTTGTCAGGCAGAGGTAGAAAAACTGCATGTCAAAAATCTTAGTGATATACATATTTTGAAGAACCTTTGAAAACTTCAGGAAGATTAATTAAACTAAAGATCTGATTTAATTAAATTAAAATAAAACTTGTTCTTACTTCATTAAGGTGTAACAAGTGCCACAGTCCAGAGAGCTGGTGAGAAGCAGCTGGTGTCAACTTCAGAGAAAAAGCTATGCACTGAGCTAGATCTGAACAGACGCTTAAGGCTTGACTGCAGTTCTTCCTGTAGCAGGTAAAAAAATTACAACCTAAGCAGTGCTTAAGCAGGGCATATGAAATAAATCATTTGGATAGTAAAACAAATTAAGAATGGTAAACAAAGTCACCAAAAGGTTAAAATGACAGCGTTTCAAATGCTGGGGAAGAACAAGCACTCAAATAATACTAAAAACACTTGAATCCTTCAAAGCTAACAAAATCTAAACACAAGAAAAAGGGGGAAAAGTGTAACCTCCTGTAGCTAGAAGCTACATGTTGAGCAAAACATACAAAACATTTGGGAACAAACCATTTTCTAGCTTTACAACTTTTTGTGAAAAGTCAGAACTTTGCTGAATTCAAGAGCGAACCAGTGATTCTAAGAGTCTTGTTACACAAAACATTACTTTCATTGAAATCCATAAATGAATAGCTTTCTTTTAAGGAATGGTAAACCAGACAGAAAATAAATACACTTGGTCCCTTAAAACACTAACACTTCTCAAATTAATAATGTTAATTTAAACTATGATTCTATGTGTGTATAGTTTACACAAAAAGAAGCATGCAATTAGACCTTTGTCTCCAGGTCTAATTCAGTTTTTCTGCAGTAGCCCCCAGCAATACAGTATAAACATCATCTGTTGATTCCTGATACACATATATTTGTGTGCTGCATTGATATTTATGCACATACACACAGGTGTATATAAATTACAAATGCATACATACACGTTTACATGGCAGATGTAAAGCACCAAAGTTCCAGCTTCTAGCTAGGGATTTGGAATATCATAAAAGGAATATAGGAACTCTCTCTCCAAACTTCTTACCTTCTTGCACAAGCCTTGGCCAGATAATCTGCTGTCAGTTTGTACTGCCACAGCACCCCTATGTATTCCATTGCAGGCCACAGCTGAACCTGACTGCAGAGCTGGTTTAGCAGGGCAGGGTCTAACTGGTTGGAAATGGTGTCTTCAGGAAGTTTTTCTTCTGAATAACAATATGTGACTCCTTCTGCTTTCAGCTGTGAATGTACAGCTTTCAAAAATATCTGTAGCTGACCTGTTTGACAGAATAAAAGAGGCACATAAATGCATGTACTATGTTTCTCGTCAGTGAACATTTAACATCATTTCCATCCGTGTACGAAAGAACGGAGATAGCAGAAATCATGCTGCTGGGCACTTCACAAGTGTTACCTACCCAGACTAACATCTTCTAAATGATTAGCTCTTATTAGCAGGCCATCAGCTTGCAGCAATGCTTTCTTCATCTTCACTCCTGTGGCAGCAATTTTCACACCGCACATTTTTTCCTGCCATCTACTTTCTCCACAGGCCAATTTTAGCTCCAAGATGTTCAGTGGTTTGCTGAGAGCTTTTAACTGAGAAAAACATTCCATGCCCAGCTTATCCTGGAAACACGAAAAGGACAATCTGTTTCAGCAGTGCTAACAAATCCACAAACCAGATTTGTGACTGCAGACCAAACTGAAGTACACACAATGTAAATGCACACAACTAAAGTACAAGTATATATGACCAGCCTGCAACAACAGCTTAAAAATAATCTTTTTGTAGCCTGACTCAATACAGCAGGAAGACAGAAAGTTAAATAGGTGGCTACAATTCCTCCTTGTCAAGTTAGGGTTTTTTTCCTTACGAAGAACCTACAAAGATCACGCAGACAAATATTACTTCAGTTTGGCAACTTATCTAAATCAAGGGCAATAAATACACAAAAAAAAAAAAAATACCAGGAGCTACTGTCACTTATAAGAAATTACAGTTTACACCTGCAATTTAAATATATTTGGAGGCTTAGACACATTAGATACATTTGGATGCCTAAATACATTTGTATCTCTCCAAATTCTTAGTAAGCACTGAATGTTCTTCAGAGTCTCATAAAGTAACTATGTGCATTTTTTGATAGCTGAGTATTCTTGAGAGAGAAGGTCATAAAAACCTATGTCTAAGTACTAGTCACCAACACAACTGCACCTGACTACTTGTGCACTCCTTTTAAACAGGGACTTGTATTTTTTTTTTTTTTAATTGAATTACAACAAATTCTTAAATATATGAAGAGCAAACTCCAAAACGGTCAGATTTAAGAGGCCTTGTTTTGGGAAGTCATAAGGCAGCATACAGCACCCTGTGCTGTATAAAAGGAAGTGCACAGGCTGTTCTAAATACACCCATCTTCACTGAATAAGCAAGTTGCATATTGATATTCACAAGCATCCAAAACACAGCAAGGAGTAATATTTTTATGTTCAGTTACCTCTTTCTATTAAGTAAATATTTTCTATATATAGCATATTATACTAGAATTAATAGTAGAAATACTATATCTGGATAACTGATATATTTCTCAAAAGATATGTACATTAACATGTGCTGAAATTTTCTTTATAATCAATCTAAAAAACATAAAAGAATTGTGTTTTCGCTGTCCTCAAAAGCAAGTGCTGTAAATACATTAAAGCCTATCTGGACATTGCTGGAAATAAAAATCCTTTGCAAACATAATACTGATACCTTAAAAGGAAGGGGTCTTCCCAGAGACTTCTGTAGTATCTTCATATTGGCTGAAATACCAGCAGGATTGACCAAGCAGTTCTGAATCTGCTGCGAAACGGATTGAATTTCCCTGGAAATCCTTGTAAAGAAAAAATAAAAAAAGGGAGGGACAGATAGGAGAAAAAAAGCCCACAGTTAACAGAAGTTTGAGAAACAAGGCAAAAATAATGCATAAGGAAGTCTTTCTCTCATCCTGTCACTTAAGGGGTAAAAATTCTAGATGATAATTTGAGCAAGCAGAAGCAAAATGCTAGGAAAGACAGATTTTTAAAAACTAATGATGTTGTTATTTGCACCACTAATGGAACACAACTTGGGACACTAATCTAAACAATACTTAGCAGCATTTAGACACTTTAACACTACAGAAAAGAATAATTTATACAGCCATTCAACAGAAACAAATCAAAAGCCACTAAACAAAGCCACCCACTTGTTCTGGTCTGATCCAATAAGCATCTGAGGAATTCTGTCAATTAGGTGTTTCATAACCCAGTGCCAGTGCAGGGCCAGGAGTGACAACCCTGGTGAATCCATTGTGACAGAGTCAGAGACGGCCCAGAACCGGTCCCGCCACAGCGAGCAGCACAAAACCTAGGAACCAGCCAAGGAGGTACAGCTTACACAACAGAAGTAGCTTCTCCTACTTCAAGCAGGAGAAAAAGCAAAACCACCATCACTTGCATTAACTTCAGAGTCCCACAATGTTTCGTATTTAGTGCTACACAACCAGGACTCAACTACAGGTTCTCTAAAAACACCACACCAGCAAGGGGAACTACAGCAGCCAAAACCAACCAATCACTGCACCAAGTCTACAATGTCAAGATTTCAGCAAAATAATATTCATGGTCTGAAAAGGGAAAGGGAGAAGTGAACCACTTCTGTGGCCTGCATGTCAGCTGTCCAGGTTTGGACATTCTTATCATAGACAGAAATGGATACTCTGTTTATCATCA
This sequence comes from Urocynchramus pylzowi, assembly GCA_013397555.1. Taxonomy (NCBI): domain Eukaryota; kingdom Metazoa; phylum Chordata; class Aves; order Passeriformes; family Fringillidae; genus Urocynchramus; species Urocynchramus pylzowi. Next base: position 685,016 of record VZRH01002289.1, on the reverse strand, counting down.
GCGGAGAGAAACAGGCACTCCTACAGCACAATTCATGCCATCCTAAGCAAGAATTAGAGGGCACAAATACAGCCACTGAAACAAACATGATAATTTGCCTACTGTTAGGCATATTCTAAATACAAACAGAAGCACTGCACTTTATTTCATGGCCCCTGAAAGTAAAAATAGTGTTCTGCACACAATCTCATTTCACTTAATTTCCATAAATGTACTGTGGAAAGTCTACTCACATCATGCGTGTCATCGTCACTTAAGGCCACCTGAGTAGACTTCACCCAGTGAAGTGCAAATGCATCCCAAAGTTCAAAGAAAGCAGCAAGGTTGACCACGACTCCATGAGGAAGACAGTTGTAACCTCCTGGATCTGAGGTTTGGGGAAGAGGAAAAGAAAGGCAGACACTGAATATTCCAGCCACATCACATGAAACGTATGGGTCAACTTCTGATCACTAGAACCTCTCTATGATTGAGAAAAAAAACACAACCTGAAAAGATCCAAGAAATGAAGCAATAAAAGTAGTCCTTCATTATTTTCACAATTACCTGTTACCTCTATGCATTTTATACATATATTAAAAAACCCATCATGAGGGATTCCTTGATCAATTGCTTTTAGGCAGCACAACTTCTATGCAGCCAACTTCATCACTAAATTTTACCCTTTGTTTTAGAAGTAAAACTTCTTACTTACATAAAACAAAAATACATCTGAAGAATTTGGTTATTCTTGTTAGCTAAAGACAGAACACTATTCCAGTTTCTCCCCACTGTTATCCTAAAGTTTGGTTAATTAATATAAAAATCATATTCACTGATTACCTCATAGAGGCAGGATATAAACAGTGTAGCCTAAGGTATATCTAATTTAGGAATAATGTGTTAGATACCACACTAGTCCTCATTTGACTGCTTTACATTCACATGTTCTTTCCTTGCACACCATGTTTAAAGTACACATTCATAACAATGCAAGTGAACCGTATTTCAAATTGATTACAGAACCAAAAGGAAAGCAAAAATCAACCCACTTTTGTGGAAATCTAGAGACATTCTTAAGACACTGTTTCTTGGCTTCTTGCTGGCAATCAAACTCTTCTCAATGTAACTTCTTTTTTCTCGGTCAAGAAATAACATTGCCCTGAAGTAAAAATAAAGTTGTTATCAATCCAGTACTGTTTTAAACCTTGTCCTTATGAGAATGGTAAATTACAACAAGGCATGTGAACTGCAAAGTGACATAATATATTCAGTGTATTATGGAAGAAGTACGGGGTGCAACACAACTAATTGCTTGAATATGGTTTCTGTTAGAAGCAAGCTTCACAAGGAGCAGATTCCTGACTTCACCAGGGAGGAAAAACCAGTGAGCCATTAAACAGATGTAACACCATGGCCTGTAGGATATGTGAGCAGCTGCTTTCTTACACTTTAACTATAAAATCTGCATACTTTTTAATCTCATTAGGAAAAACAGTCAAAATCCAAAAGCAGGACAACTATTTAAGTTTTATCAGAGATCTCACACTGCTGCTTCTGCCTCTTAATGCTTTATCCCACAGTTCTGATTTGTCTTTGAAGTACTGCAGCCTGTATGGAATGCTAGGAGCTCTGCTCCTATATTAAGTGATTGTGTTTAGTATGCATTTACAGAAAAAAGATGCAAAGAATTTAAATATCTGTACAAAAACCTCTGCTTGATATTTTAGACCACACCTATCAAAACCTAAAATCACACTTGGCAGACATCTCAAGTGTTTACTCAGCACTGGTTACAGGCACTGGGCACTCTTTACAAGGGCTTTTTTGTAACCCACCGATTTGCTGCAGACTTCAAAAGCATAAGAAGCTGCTCTGTGTGTTCCATTTCTGTATCAAAGTTCATCGAATTTCTAATGACCTCCAATAACGGCATATTCCATCTTGGGTCCAGAGGCATCACGTGCTCATCTGGAAAGGCAGACAAGACAGGACAGCAGTGAAACATCACTCAGTTTTCTTCTTGGTCCCCCTGCCTATGCAAGAACATTAGGGAAAGAAAGAAGCAGCCTAGGAGGAAGGCAGTCAAACTCTCCAACTCCAGGATGTCCAAACAGAAAAGCATTAAAGCTGACTGCAAGTTCTTTAAAACGGAACAGTGACAATAAATTAAACAGGGATTAGATCTTAGAAACTCAAGTCTGGCTCACAGTCCAGGCAAGACACGCAGGACCATCCATAAAAGGCCAGTGTCACTGTATGCAGCTTTCATGCACCTAACAAGCTTGGAAAAAAAGCCACAGGTCTGAGCTTCCCACAAAACACCAAGGGAAAATTAGAGGCCAAGGCATGGGTTTCAGATGGGCTAACACAAATCCTGAGGAAAAAAAGACCAGGGTGTCTAAACTATCAAGTCAGAAAGGCAGTGAATATTTGAATCACTCTTCAGAAAATCACTCTGAGCTGTAGGAATGCATATGAGTCCCAGATACACAGCCAGGACTCATGGGCAGAGCACTCATCTCTAACTTGAACAGTATGAATGCATTGAATTGCCATATTTGCTGTTCTAGACAGCAAGAATGTTTGTATTTGTTGTAATTTCTTTTTTTTTTTTTGTTTTCTTTGTTGTACTTTCATGACAAAGGCAACATATATTTAGAATTCAGCCTTTGTTTTGCTACATGCATTTCCTAAGAAGGGTTGCAGTGTGTTCAGAGAACAAATAAAGGAAGCAATGTCTTACATCCATCTTTTTCAGGAGTACCTGTCATAGTTGGCTGTAGCAACTTGATCATGTTACTGACTCCAGATGAGAGGGGACTGGCATAAAAACAACCAAGGGCTACAGCACCTGCTTCCAGCTGGATCCGCACTGAATCTGCAGGTGAAGAGGGAAGAACGTGGGCATGAAAGAGGGCTTAGAACAAATCAAGAAAGATAACTTCAACTGAGCCAGCACAAGCAGACTGAATCAAATCTGTGCACCCACACAGGATACGCTGGTTGGTCATATTTTGTATTAGCTCCAAAAGGTCTTAAAAGCACCAGAATGTCGCAGCCGAAGACATAAATCCTATAAGGAGTTCTAGTTAAAATGGTGATACTACATGTATGCTAGTAAAATATGGTTTGTAAAAATCCATGAATTTATATCTTCAAATCTTCCTCTCAATACATGTATTTTTTGGGGGGAGGGAGGGAGTTTGTATTTTCTTTACAATAAGAAAAAAAAAGCACACTTTTCATTAAATTAATTTTTTACATATTTCTACTTTACAGACCTACCTGCCTGAAAAAACAGCAACATAAAGAGGAAACAATTAACATAGGGACAGCATAGTCTGAGATTTCAGACCACAGAAGAAAGCTAAATGTGTAAATAATTTGGACTAATGCCTGCCTAAATGCTCCATAAGTTTAATGTGATTAATTCTGTAATTAAGTGAATAGCTCATCTCAGCTATTATCCTGAATGTTCAGAAAACACTGCTTCAGGAAATCTGAGTTCTGCAGTTTCTTAGCTTTCTAAGCACTTGTATTTTAACACCAGATACACAGAAGGCATCTGACAGCTTTCACTATCACTAAAAAAAATAGTGGAAAGGTATATTTGCTTACACAGATGAAAAACCGATCCAAAAATAACTAATTCAGAAGTAGCACAAGTTACACACATGGTTGAATAATAAAGGATAATGTTTAGCCCAAATCTTATTTCCCTAACATGCACAACCTGTTTCTGTCCCACCTGGAGCCTCCATGCCCTTGAACTAGTGTGGATAGCTGAGTCTTCCTAACTCATGATTTGCTATGGTCTGGATGTTTTCATAGAAGACTTAGGATTTGCGAAAACATAACAACTCAGCCCTTAGACAAAACAAAGTTAAATGATTACATACCAAGCGCCTGTGGCAGATTTTTGGCTAAGGAGTTCAGCCATTTAACCCTTAATTTCCAGTCTTGATTTGTTGCCTTTTCTATGAACAATTTCACTGAAGCCTGGAGAACTTCCATTTCATCCATCCAGTTTGCTTCTATCTCAACAGCACTGAACTTGAGACTCTCAGGATTAGTGGACTGCATAACTTTCTTAAGATCTTGCAGAGTCACTGGTAATGTCCTGAAACACAAGAAGTCCAGCAATCAAGGGCTCCAACAGCCAGATCCAGGAAAAAATATATTTTGCAAGTCAAGCTATGCCAACATCTTTAGGTATCAGTGTAGCAATGCAATGATCTTTCCTCCATTATTTAGCTTTAAAACCAGTCTCCAACTTCAAATCACTTGGTGGTGCCTGCTTTTGGGAGCTCACTCTTGCCAAAAATTCATGCACTATCCCAAGAGAACATGCACAGAATTTCACTGAGAAATTCTAATTGATTTGTGCACCAGAATGATATGCAAAGTTAAATTAAAAAAGACAAAGATAGGAAAAGAAGCACCATTGAGTAAAAAATAAACAACAAAACCAAACAAAAAAAGGAAACAAAACAGCATATTGCTAAGAGTTTACAATTTCAACTTTTTATCGTAGTACAAACTTTGACAGCTTGTTGTTTCACTGGAAGCAACCTTCAGTACCTATCTGTATACCTATGGTCCAAAGTAGGTTATTAAGCAAAGAAGGCAGCAACAAAGTTTTTGCACCAGTGTTGTAAAAATTAACAGCTATATTGCACAAGAAATCATTAGAAAATTCTTTCATATACTCCCTGAACAGGGACCTCTGCTTCTTTCAGACAGCTTTGTCTGAAGAAGGAAATTTGTGTTTTTACCTGGAGCTACCAGACCTAAAATTACTGATGAATAGTTGATTAAATGAAAACTGGAAATCCAGAGAATCATTAGTATACTTTAAACTAGTTCAGTGCTCAGGTTTTTTAAAGCTTAGAAGGAAACTGAAGGAAGGTATTTTGGGGCTCTTATTACCTACTAAACCCAGTGTTTGCATTCACATTTTCTGCTAAACAACTCTCAAAATGAGTCAAATGCACTAATTGAAGATCAAAAAAGTCAGGTATTTTGAATGTATTTCGAAGACTTTAGAATAAAGCAGTAAATAATTGAACTTTCATTTGCAGTGGTTGTATGGAAAGGTAACAGGAACACAGAGAATGACAATCACAATCTCTACCTGCACAATTTGATGAAGACAGGATTTTGCAATAAACAATGACATGCCATGAGTAGTTCACACATATTGTTCACACAAAAAAAAAAAAGTTTCCTGCCTACCTGCAATTTCTGAGGTTTAGTCTATGCAGACAATACATCAGGACCTGTCCATCACTCTGGACTGTGGAAAGGAGCGAGTCCTCAGCTGCAAACAGACCCGAAGGCAGGGAGTCTGGCCACAATCCCACTGCTAGCAAGGACTCACCCCAAGTGTCAGGGGAAGCCAGAGAGGAAGCATGCCTCATAACCAATTCTAACACAAGCTACAACAAACAACCAAAAATCAGTTTAGAGTCACATTCAAATACGTAACATGTATTCAAGCACCACAGCTCAGGAAACTCTTTGATTACATGTATTTATTATGAAATTATTATAGACCAAATCTTCTACAAACACTATATAACATACACAATAAAAGTACGAAAACATTCCTACCAGAAGTGAAATAAGACAGTGTGCAGTTTCAAACAGGAAGTGAATGTGTCTACAGATGACAGTGTTACAGGCTACAGATGCATGAGTATAAATATTCCAAAGTCTCAGCTGAAGCTGTTACAAACTACAAGCCTCAGAGCCTAAACAGGGTATCGTTTGGTTCATCTCTCCAAAAGCACCATTTTCATCAGCCTCTGTCTCAGGCTCTTAAAAAACAGAGGATCTCAAACACTAGCCTCATGAAGTTACATTTTTCACTTATCTACATGATCTAAGAAAAGCTTTCAAATATAGGATTTTTACCTTTTGGTTAATCTGCAGTTGTTGTGAGCGGCCATAAACTTCCCAACAGGCTCTGTAAAAAGACTTTGCTAATCCAAAGCCTCTTTGTATTTGCTGCACAATTAATACAGCAGCCTGAAGCAAAGGTGACAAAGATGACACAGAACCTGAAAGATACACAACAATTAGAGTATACCAATGCTTAGCAACTGTCAGCCCTTGAATCTGACAAACGGCACTTTAGGCACCATGATACAAAACAAATACATTCCATTGACCTGAAAGCTGAATGGATTCTTCCCAAGGTTAATAAGAAAATCTGACAAGACTGTAAATAACAGATGACAAGCTCAAAATAAGTCATCAAATAGCTGAGATGAATGAAACTCAGCTGCCAAGTACAACTTGTGCAAACCCACTATTTTGCTGATTTTCACTTTGAATACATTGGCTTCCTGACAGCAAGGGACAATGTGCCAGTGTCTGATGTCTCCTTACAAAGAACTGTAATGAGCCCATGTTGCTAAAGAATAGTGAACAGACTTTTTTTACCTGCTATTGCTGCCTTGGTTTCTGAATGCACAGCCAGAAGTGCATCACAGACACTATCTCCAACTAAACCCAAACCATGCAGCAGTAACTTCAAGTCCAGACTGTCCAATACATTTCCATCATTCTCCCCAGGAATGTAAATTTCAATCCCACGATTCCGCATGGCTCTGGATATTTCCCCATGAACTGGATCCATAGAAAGGAAGAGCCTGGTGGATTTTAGAAAAGAATAATTCAAGTTGGAAGGGGCCTACAACAATTATCCATTTCAACTGCCTTAAATTCTTAAGATGTAACTTAGGTCCTTAAACTATCAGTCTAGAACTACCAAATCTGCTTCTCCATAAAGTAAATTCATCTTTGTAAAAATGGGGACACAATATCTAGAAATCCAGAGACAGCTACTGAATTTAAATGAGAAATCCATATGAATAGTTATACTTTGCAATTAGACACAGATATTCTGCCTGACTTTTAACTCATTATTATCTGAGTTATGTCTGTTTTATCATTTGCCCACTTACAAAGTTAGACTATGCCTCTGAGCTATAAAGATTTTTAAAAGTCTTAGCAACAGCTTCAAATAAATCTGTGCTATTTAAAAACCAAAGTATCCAACATTCAAGTAGTTAATACTATCAATAGACACCTCTTAAAAGCAAGGAGGAAAAAGTACTTCCGAGATACAAGGCAGTGGAAACAGGTTTCTGAAAAGTCAAGAATGTTTCCAATTCAAAGGAACCAGAGGATATCAGTCCCAATGTCCTTGTCATGAATTTGTAACAGGTAGGAATGATACAGAACCCTGTTACATTCTCCTCCCATCTTCCCCAAAGACTACTTCAGGTCTGAGAGAACAGACTGTCTATTTGAGTCGTTTGTTGGGCTTTTTTTTAAGTCCTGTCACTGCAGGAAACTCAAATTTATATATGGGATGGAAAGAGCTGGGAAGAAAATTATTATGCCCATATACCAGCTTTCATAACCAGCATATCTCAAGACTTCACCATCCTCAATGCATGTATCCTCAACTTCATCACTGTGAAACAGGGAAGTGCTGAAGTCCTAAACTAGAAATGCAAAATCAAGGCAGAGGCACACTGCTATGAATTTTCCTGTGCAATAGTTTGTGCTGCAACAGGGATATAAAGCAAAGCCTCTTAAGCTTTCTTTTATATGCTCACCACAGTGCAGTTTTCTTCCTTGCTAGAGAGTGTTACTATACTACATGGCAAACTGAACAGCATTTAAAGTATCAGAAGACTGGCTCACTGATGACATTTGAGTGGTGAGCTATTTGATAAAGGGGCAAAAAAAAAAAAAAGAAAAGGAGAAATAAGTACCTGAAGTTTGGATGAGGAGCTATTGTAGGAACTGTGCCATCTATGACACCTCTCTCACTCATGGTCAGAACACCTCCTGGTTCAAGCAAAGCATTCAAGCGGTCCAGCACAGAAGGGCTACATTCAAAACAAATTCATGTGGTCATAAAAAGGTACCAAATTGATCCCTTTCTGATCTGAAATCCGAATGGTACCAATCTTAAGCAAAACCCAAACAGTTAATTACTCTATAAGGTAACAGGAAAACTTCAAGTGCTAAGCTGTCTGAGAAGGAAGATACTCTTCCAGAAAATCTAACTTATTGCTCCTGTGTATTATGAAATGCAAAATATTCAGTTGTGAACCACTCAGTAAGAGGCAAAGTCAATCAGGGAAGTCAAACTGAAATCACTGAAACAAGGCCAGTAAAATCTCTTACTTGCAGAAATTAACATTGTCCATTAAGAGCCAGTCTCCAGATTGCAGGGCCTGAACCAACATCCCATCTACCCACTCAAAAGTGCCATGACTGTTGCAGTCAGCAGCCTGGGCCTGCTGCAGCTTGAAACACCGAAACTCTTCTACTAGGTGAGCAAACTCTGAAAGGAAATACATCTTACACTGAGACTTACATTCATGAAGTAGCTTCCAGCACCATTCAAGAAAAATAATAGTTACTTTTGTCAATAAACATATATGCTTCCTACTTTTTAGGGGAACATAACAGCAGGGGCTCCAGCTCTTCAGTAGCCTCCCATAGGCAAAATCCACATGAACAGAAAAGGTTTGCAAGCACAAAGAAATATAAAACAGATTGACACTTTACTCCCTAACCAGGTACTTTTCTGCATAACTTCTCCCCCATTACATGAAATTTGATGAGTATTGATACCTTATTTTAAACAATGATTTAAAAAAAAAAAAAAAAAGAAGGAAAACCAACATACATACCTGCCTTTGTGTAAGAATTTATTTTGTTGTTTAGTCGCTGGATAAGTACAAGTATTCCCTCCAGTTTGCTCACTAATTCAGCTGTAACACTTCCACCTCCTTCCCCCAGAGATTTGGGTTTGTAATTCAGGATGAAATTGCTCCAAGCACGCAGCACGAGTTCAGCATCATCTGCACAAAGTTCCGCCAGGAGCAGACTGTCCCTGACGAGAGTGCTCACAGCACTCTCCACCTTTTCCAAGAGGCGCTGCCACGGCCTGTTGATATCAACCTGCAAATAGGCCATTAGGGAGTTAGCTCACACAGAACACCGTGGTGCCAAGGCTCCATTTACAAACACTAAACTCACAGCAGACTGGCCACTCTTAGGTAGGAAGGAGAAATTCTGCCATATTACCAAAACAGCATTTACCTGCTCAAATCCACCCAGGAGTTCAGTTGTATCCATCGCGCTGTTCATCGCCATGATCTTCAGCCTATGGCCAGTGAGATGAGCCAACAGCTCCACCAGACTGGTTTTGCCAACAGCTGCTGGGCCCACCAGGATCACCATCCAGCTCATGTGCACACACTTCATTATAGACTCCAGGGACTGCAGTGAATGATGCAGAAGTGAGAGAGTTCTGCCGGAATGAGGAATATAGTTGCCACGAGAAAGAACCGAATAACCGATCTGAATGGGATGACAGACAGAGGCAAATGGAGTTTAGCTGTGCAAGTTGTTTCCTTCCCTATCCCATCACAAAATCCCTTGTCAACAGTTTACCTGAACATTATATGGATTGATGTGAAACTCCCTGGTTCCTGTATACACATCGGCCTCCTGGCCAAAGATGTCTCTGTACACAGAAATAACCTAGAAGAGTTAAAACAGCAAAAAGAGACTTATCAGTTCAAGTTATCCACTGTTCCAAAGATTCACTTCTAAAGGTTTACACCTGAAGTATCTTTTCCTCTCAGCTCCACAGCTGTAGGACAGTAACTAACACAGTAAATCACAAGCTCATTTAACTCCAAGTGCAGCAAGCAATGTGAGTATGAGCTGCCCACAGCAGCCCTTTCATTAATCACGGTTTCCTGAGACTTGAAATATTGTAAGCAATGTTTCTCTTTAACAAAGTAGTGGGATAGAATTTGCTTCATAAATAAGTTCTTTCTTTGGCAACACAGAAAAATATAACAATGTTACAGGGAGGGGACAGTAAACCCACAAGGAAATAACCAGTCACATACAGCCAGTAACTTCAGTTTCACAATCTGACTTTACAGTTTAATACCATTTAAATGGTGTGAAATTAAACAAAAGCACAGGATTTCTAAGCAAGAGAGGGATAGGTAGGTAACAAACATTATTATTTAATACAGAATCACAAAAGAGTATGATGTGTTTTAAGTCCTTTGTATTCTACTTGCCTTCATTTACATCAGCTGTCTGCTTTTATACTAATTAAATTGATATTTCAAATGGCAAGGGGAGCAGCTACCTATAGCAAACCCCAAAACTCCAAGCAAACCCATGTTTAATTTTTAACAGATAAGTGTCTATGAATGAATTGCAAGGAGTCTTCAAATTGGAGATCTATACTTGGATTTCTATAAATATATCCTGACAATACAAAGAGAAAGGAAGAAGAACAATGGCTAACCTTTTCTTTGTCTTCTCTGGTTCTCATTCTTTCTCCATATACCAAAAACACATGCTGGCCTGGATCATAACATCCTGGTGACTGGTCAACAAGCATAAGCTGGCACCAGCGGAAAAGATCACGTAAGTTGAACTCCCAGGGTCCTCCTTTCTGTCCCCACTTTTTTTCAGCCATTACTTCTTCTTCAATCTGAAAAAAAAAAAAAAAAGAAAAGGTAGTAATTTAAAAAATAATCTTTTATTCCACCCACAAGCTGGTCTTCAAATATTTTTTTTAAAATGTCAGCTGAACTTCTGTCTTTGGCACTGCTTACAAGACAAAGGCAACTGAAAGAGCAGGTTGAATTTACATTGCTGAAGGTATGTTAGGAACCAAAGCTTGATTTAGTTTGTCTCTACTGTTTCTCTTAATGCTCAGCTCAATTTTGCAGTTTACTCTTGCACTCTTATAAATGAATATGCAGTAAGATGCTGACACAAGAGATTTTACCTAAGTTCACAGAATACTACTTTCTCCTATATATATGTTTTATCTTCTGTGAAAAACAGTGCCTTGTCAAATATCAACAAAGCATCTGATTGCCATGGTACAAGAATTCAGGTTAGTGGTGTCCTTTACTTTGCCTAATTTCCATCCCTCTTTTTTTACCCACACACTACTCCATAAAAATGCTTGGAAATGTAACACTATACTTAATTTTTTTTCTACTCTTACTGCATTCTGCCAACTTCTACAGAAAAGAAATTAGAATATTTTTACCTTGTTATTGAAAGCAACCATTTTAGCAATAATAGTATTATCAATAGCAGGAAACAATGTATTCCCAATGAACTTCATATCTTCTGCTGAGAGTGGATCAACATACACCTGTAAAATCAAGAGAATTCATAGCATTTATAGAGTCAGAAACCTATAAAACAGGATCATGATGTAGTTGAAACCAAACAAATAAGCTTGCCTGTGTAAATCTATTAAGAAAGGACTTGGGGAGACCTTTCCTTCCACCTCCTTGTCTGTACGGATTCTGGCATCCAAAAATCTTGGTCGTCTTGTGCTGTACATGAAAATTCATTCCCAGCTCTGGAACATAAATCTCAGCTCTGTGGTCAAAGCACGCGTTAAGCCCCTCTAACACAGACTGAGAAGCCAGATTCAACTGAGGAAAAAAATAAGGATACAATATTAATGCTCCACAAAACATTGTTGCATAATCTCTAGTCCACTAGTCTGGGATATATAGAGGGTAAAATTCCATTTCATTGCTGTTCTAGAACTAACACAAGTTATTACCACCAGCTAGACTAGTATTATACTGGAGCAACTAACACTTCCTTATGCTCACTTGTTATTTGTACTGTGTTTTTCCACTGTGTTAACAAAACAATTCTCCATTGTAAAACCTGCATTTTCAAGACTTTTTTTCTGAATTTATGTTCATACATTTATGGCACTCAGAGCATTTTGTTTGTTTATTTAAATTAAGGCAGTCTCAGCTATTTAATTACAGTGGTTGTTCGAAGTGGCAACCCTATTCTTCTCAACGGGGGGGGGAAAGGAGGTATACAAGGGGCTAAGGAACTGAAGATTTTACACTCTGCAGTAATTAGAATGCATATTGCCAAGAAGGCAGATCTGCACACACACATGCTTGAAAGCACTTGCTATAGGGTACATGAACAAACCGGCAGTGGAAGGATAGCTTATACTGGCAAGATGGAACTCTTCTCCATCTCGATAAAATCAGTAGCCAACACAGTATATTAGTTCCCAGAAAAACACCTTTTATTTCAGTGAAATTGTATCGATAAAGAACACTAGTACCAAAACTTCTGTTGACACTCTTCCCTAAAAACTTTCAAATGCAAATCAAACTTGTCCTTTGTTTTCTGCAATAATTTAAGCTGGGATTCAATCCTTGCTCTCTTGTCTCAAAGGAGTCTAGTCATCAACTGCCTCCATGAAGGGAGATCATCAGCGTTCAAAGGTATTTATTCCACAAGCCAAATCACCAAATTTTCTCTTGTAGAACATTCCATTTTATTTGTCCCCAAACCTGAATTTACCTCATCTAAGACAATCCAGTGTCCAGCCTTTAATGCTGCTAACAGTGGTCCATCACGCCAGGCAAATTCTCCTCCCTTCCCACCTTCAACAGGCAAGTCTGTCCCAAATAAGTCTGTCACGTCCTTTGGGAATAAAGAACAGAATGGGGGAGATGAGGAAATACAAAATTTAACAGAAGTTCATAAACAGCATTTGTTAACTTTACTTAATGTTTTCTCCCTTCCCTTTTAATACCTACACTTTTAGGTCTAATTAAAAATTTTCAGCAATTGCAAAATGCTGAAAGCTTTTCCATTATAGGACTCCAGTGACCAGGTGCAATATTTAACAACAAAAATTTAAATTGGGACAGAAAAGCTAAAGAGCCTTAAAGCTGTTTTTGAGTAATGTTGCAGAAGCCAAGAAAAACACAGTAGACAAAAATATGCATGGCTTCACCTGAAAAGAACAGAAATATCAGGGAACTGGCATTCACCCACAGAAGTTTACTGCTCTGTCTGCTTCCCCCTCCCATTCAGTTTTGAGACCATTGAGACCAAGGAGGAAAAACTGACATTTCAGACACAGTGTCAAAGTTCAAGAGAACTGCACTTTAAAAGTTATACAAAGCTTCTAGCCTGCCATAAACACTGAGTAATGAAGATAATAATTTTATTGTACCGTTTGCTCAGACAGGTTGATTCGAACAAGACAGTTCCCTGAGGCTTTTGCCAGGGCAGCAACCAGGCTGGTCTTGCCCACTCCTGGTGAGCCCTCCAACAAAATAGGTTTGTTAAGCTGTAGGGCTCTTAACAGTCTTTGTGCATTCACTGCTGTAGTCCCAGCATTTAAAGCATAATCTGTCATGTTGCTCCTCTGGAGAACAGGGCCTAAAACAAAGGAAAGATAAACCAGAAAACAATTAAACAATTAAAGAATGTTTAAGCTGGAGGTGCAGACAGTGTGCCTCTGAATGGGCCCACTCTGTTTGTAAACTGCTGATCTCAGTGCAGCAAGCAATGGAGATCCAGCTTGTGTGCCATTTTCAGAGATGAGGCACATACACTTTGTTTGACCCACAGCTGCATCTCAGCCCATCTCCACATATTTATACTGAATTTTGCAAAACAAGCATATGGACGTAGGATTTATTTTGCCATGAAACCTCAATATCTCCTGGTTCATGACTTAAACTAGAGATCTATTCCTGAACAAACATAAATGTGTTCTTGCACTTCAGTCATGTGGATCTAAAACTCATAAGCAGCTCTTAAATTGACAAATTGACACTGAGGGATACAATCTAGTCATGCTCCACAATAACATATTCATCTGTTCCATACACTGCCAGTTCTGTGAAGGAACATCCCCTTAATTAAAAGTTTGCTTCTCCTTTACTGTTATTATGGCATACAGTGGGGAGAGAGCATTGAGCTTGTCTGCCAAATTCCAGCCAGTATAGCTGTCCTTGGACATCACTCCCCCAAATGTGTAATACTGCATTACTCATGTGCACAAGATATTAATCACCAATGCATCCTACACAAACTGATATCTGTTTAGTAGGAAAGGGATCCAAAGAGATTCCTTTTGTGAATTAATCAGCAGAGGGGAACTAAGCAATTTACAAAAAAGTGCTACTTAGTACAATTTTATGCATGACTAACACAATCCATAAATGCCATAAAGTTCAAATATGAACAATTAATGCAGCATTAGGAACACACAGGTCCATGTGCTAAAAATGAACCAGCTGAGTTAGAAAGTTCAGAGTCATCACTTTTAGTCCTGTTATGGTATTTTAAGGGTAAGAAGCAGTGTTTTGCTAGTTCTATTTACATCTTTTTGTCCCATGAGGAACTGAAATGCAGAAATTTAATGATTTTGCCAAAATTGCAGCAAATCTTTGAGAGCCTAGAGCAAGGCAAGGCATTAACCTCCATTATGTTTAGCTTTGTACTCAAGGACCCCTGGTTTCCATGCTCTGCACAAGAGCCAGGATGAGCTGCAGCTTTAGTTAGTGGAAGTTAACAGGCATTTTGAGCATGCAAAAGTGACAGAAAATCACAACTCAAAATTTAAGAAAAGCTTTTTTACACCAAAAAAGTCTATGAAAATTAGGCCACTAAGAAGTAATGAAAAAAGGGAATGAAAAGATGTGTCTTAATAAATGTGACTGAGTTGTAATCTACACACTCAGAGGCAGAAAAGGAATTTTTCTAAAGCTTAAGAACCAGTAAGTTGTTCTATGATGGTTCAGGTATCCTACTTAGATTTACTGAATAACAAAACTACTGAAAATATAAATCACAGAATAAATGTCCACCCACTCCCACAGTCTCTTGCCTCTTGGAATAAAAAATGGGTGAATTCCCATAAAGTTGTCCATCCATACAAACTCTTTTTCCTTTGTTCTGTCATAAATCCTTAGTTCATTCTTCTGATAATCAGTCAGCTCAAAGAATTGACTCATTTTCTCACTTAAGAATGTCAGGCATTTCTCACGAGCTAATAAAGCCGTATCAGCTGAGCAGGATGTTGTACCTGTAATCAGGAGAGTAAAGTGTGCTTCAAAACATAACTAGGCAGATGCATCTTTTGACAAGAAACTCAATCCCTTCACATGCATGCAGGCTTATATTTCATTTTAATCTTCTTGCTTGACAGTGCTTCCAGTACTATTTACCATGGACAGATTGTTCTGTGAGCCCAGAACTAAGGACACCATAGTTCCAACCCCCTTTCTTCTACCATCACTATCACCCTGATCCCTTGCCATGCAAGGCCTCCCAGGCTTTCTTTTGTGGCATTTCTCATGACTTCCACTTTTCCTCCTCTCCCTTATCTACTGTTTATCAGCTGGGCCAGCAGCCAAACACACAAAGATGAATTCTCAGCTATGTGCACAGTACAGGCCAGCACAGACAGAGGCTGACATGTGGAGTGGGGGATAGAGAGCATAATATGTGCTCAAGTACTGTATCAGCTCAGTAAAACCACATCAACTCAAAAACCACAGGTTTTCCTAATTTGTGTGGTAGCCTTTATAATATTATTAATCCCTCTAGTTTTCCTCAGCTTGCTCTATTACTCAATAGCTACTGAAACACAGAAAAGGCACATGATGTACAGAAGGTTGTCAAGTGGAAGTGATAACGTCTCCTAGAAGAGTCCCATGCTGCCTCAAAGCATTTTGTCTGCATCTGACTAAAAAAATTAATACAAATACACAGTTCCATATTTTCTGCTACCAAATGAGCACTGAAGACTTACCTGATCCTATTCCATCAATATACACCAAACATGCAGCATGGATAAAAGACATCCCTGGAGAAATGTTAGGGCGGCTGCACCCCTTGGCAGAACTCGACTCATCCTCTGCCATGACATTCATGAAATTAACCCAGGCCAAGATGTCTCTCACACTGAGAATACACTGGCGACCAAACTCTTGATTAGTCAGCCATTCAACAAAGTCCATCATGAGTTCTGCTATGTCTGACCCTAAAAAAAAAATAATAAAAAAAAACCAAAACAAAAACAAACAAAACAAAACAATAAAACAACCAAATAAATTTGAGTTACAATTTTTTTTGGTCACATCTACTACACTGTTATAAAAACATCTTTAAAGTAGGTACAGCTGCATGAGCAATATGGATGGGTACTCTATATCCTAGAAACAGAATAAGAGAAGAGAAAGCTCCTGCCTGAGCTGTTGTTACAGATCCTTTTAAATTCAGGGAACAATACACATGACTAATACTAACAGTGAAGCTGCTGGCAGAAAGTGAAGTGCCAGTTCTTTCAACACTCTATATTAAAACCAAGCTGGGATACTGAAGGGCTGTGGATAGTTCAGCTACCTGGATGAAGTAAACACAGCCTTGAATTTACCTTTGCCTAGACATATAAGATAGACAGTGAAGGAAGAACAAAATCCACAATATATCACACTGTCCCCAGGGAGAAATGTAGCAGAAAAAGGGTGACAGTGGTGTACATTCTGAGGAAAGGTTGGCAGCCTTCAAACTCCTTATTTTCTTAGCAATATTTGAATATCCACACACAGAAATACCTACCCTTGTGGTTTATTGCACCCAGAGATAATCCTGGGTGAAGATTGTGTTTTACAATCTGTATCAAATCATCGCGGCCATTGCTCTGTGGACACCATATTTCCGTAAATCTGTTGCGCAGCGCAGGGGAAAGCTGCAAACAAGCAGAGTGACAGAGCAATTAAAGATTCATTACAAAATCTTCCCTAAAGGTCAGTTAACAACAGCCTTGTGGTCACTGTACTTGTAACCAATAAATAAAGGGAACAAGATAGATCTTGCCTTCTAATTTTGACACTTTGCACGAAAAGCTTCGAAAGAAAAAGGATTTTTAAGACTTCTAGTAGTGGCATCAATGTAGAAAATGGGTGGTAAAGAAAGTTCAAAAGAATACGGGAAGAAACTGAGCTGGTCTGCAAGCACCAAAGCTCCATTTCATTTTAGGACACCATGTATCAAACAATGGCTCTGTAATCTCCCTTTGCTTAGAGAGGCAAACCACCACATGGAAATTCGCCTTCCATTACAACTCGTTTCTCTAATTCCTCTCTTCTTTGACTGAATTGGTCAAACAAAAATTAGTAGCACAAATGCAATCCAGAAATAAATCCTGTTTAAACATCTGGCTTCAATGAGTGGTTCTCTACTTCAGAAACCCCTTTAAATTGAGTACCCATCTTCTTTTGAGAAAAAGAGCTTCTGGTTCTTTTTTATAAACCTAGCTTCCAACACTGCTTAAAAGTTATAGGGTTTTGTTGTCTTATGGAGTTTTTTAAACATGTTTTAAATTACTTAATTCTCAACTTCAGAAACAAATTTTTTTCATTTAATGAAAAAGCTTTTTTGGGATGTGATGTTCATTATTCACTAAGAAACACAAGATGACCATCACTTTCTGAACAACATTAAGGAGAAAAATCTGCTATGCAACTTTGTAGTACCCCAGAGACCTGCATTTACTTGCTTCAAAAGTCACAGTTCCTGTACTTGAATATTCCATATATCAAGCCTAACTAGAGTATTTAAAGGCCTGAAGCTTTCTTTGACATTTTGCTGAGTATTCATTTATAACACCAAAGTGACAGCCCACAGAAGTGGCAGAAAACAGATTCACCCCAGCCCTCCTTCAGAGCAATGAAGCAGATGCCAACTAGACAGCACTGGATGCCAGAACTGGCATGATGCATTTTTGCATTGCACCTCCAACCACTCAATGGTAAGTACAACCAGAAGATGCAAGCTGTAATTCCAGCTGTTTTGGCATTTACCTCTTTTTTCCCAAAGTCACCTCCTGGGTTCATGGTCGCAAGGATACGGAATTTCTTTCCTGCAACTAATAGTTCTACTTCATTCTCCTCATCATCTTGACCACCTTTTTCAGCAAGTACCAATGTCTTTTCAGCTTCAAGAACACTAGAAAGAAGGTAAAAAAATATTGCTTACATTTTGCTCCACACTTCAAAAGAGCACTTAAAAATGTGACAATCATATTAATTGGCCTGGATAAACTTTCCTTTACCCACTATAAGGGGTAACAGAAAAGACTAAAATGAGGGATACTGCTGCAAACAGATAATGAAGTTAAATATATATTTTAGTTGCTCTGGAGGTTTTATCTACACACACACACAAAGAGGGGAATAACTAGATTTTCCTGGGATTTGACAAGATGCATAATTTCAAGAGCTCACTGGAAGGCTGAAAATATTAATACTGTAGATGGTAAACTAGAGATTCTACTTTTAAATTTTGTTTGTACCATTGCCCTTTTCAGCAAGAGAGCAGCTCACCTAAGCCAGTAAATAAAAGTGCCTAAAAGCAGTCAGATTTACCCCACTCATGTTTGGATAATGAACAGACACACTGAGGATGCTTAGTACACCACATTTCAGACATACCTGTTAAGTCGCTCTAGTACAGAATCATCAGCTAAAGAAATCTCATCTAGGAGGAAAAAACCCTCCTCCTTCATTGCTAAGACAAGAGGTCCATCACACCACTCAAAGAGTCTAGAGCCATCAGACTCCTCCTACAAAATGGAAAAGAATGTGAGAAGTTGTAAGTGCTACTTTTTACTTCCATGGTGACACCATCCGAGGTATTACTGGTGCAAGACAAACCTGCTCCTTGGACCTCTGCCTGACCGGTCGCAGCCCTCCCAGGAAGTCTGATGTCTCCATGTGCAGGTGGCAATTCACTGAGTACAGCTTCTGATTTGCTAATGCTGCAAAGACCTGACAAATGGTGGTTTTACCACACCTGCAACCAAGTAATTTAATTAAAAAGGATGAATTAAAAAAAGAAGCAAAACCAAACAATCAGCTCACTTCGGATAGGATTCATACTTTCACTGAAAAGCTACGAGGCAAAGGCCCAGCATGCAAATTTTCTTCTGCTCCTTTCCTTGAAAGAAATGTATGCAAAGTGAAGCCATTTTCGGCACAACTGGTGCTGACTTGCACAAGAGGCCTTTAATTAAATTTAAATAAATAGCTGCATTGATGGATTTCTGCATGTTCAAAGTCAAATTTATTTCAGCTTGCTCCTACAGATACTCAACCAGCCTAACATTTCACTAAACTGGAAATGCTACATGTCTAGACCAAGCCTAAGTCTGAGGGAATGAACTGCTGAGTATCTAGTTTTCATTTACTACCCAAGTAAATTTTCCTTCTCTCTTTTCTTGCATTTTTCTTTCCTTCTCTTCCATAAAAATTTACTCTACAAATTTATAACCAGCACAAGAGCAGACAGTATCTACTTCCACGACCTCCACTACAGCATATGAGGTGGAGAAGTGGTAGCAAGACTATATTCAAGCTCATAAAACATGCAAATTGAATGTGCTTTCAAAAAGAAAAATGTCACAATACTCCAAAAGCAGCCCCTCCTGTGAGGCACAGTGAGATTCTACAGGGCACCTTGTAAGCTGGGGACAGAAGTCAGTTCACTTTCATTTTACTACTTTTATATAACTTCTATGTAGTTACACAATGCAGATAAAGCCTTAAATGAGATGCATCTGCTTCCCCTCAGAAAGGAACTGTGAATAACAGCAGCTGCAAGTCTGCCATGAGACAGGCTCAAATGTCCCAGACCAAAGCAGCACTGCAGCCCATACAATCATTTTGTCTCCAGCTCAGCAGCCAGTACAGCACTACCAAGACTATCATAAAAAGCAAGATTACCCAGTGTCTCCCACCAGCAGTACTGGTTCACCAAACTCCAGGGCTCGTCCCACCAAAATGGCAAGTCTCCTCATCCCTTGAGTCCAGACAACATGGCTAAAATCTCTGTCCATCACTGACATCCATGTGGAAGACTTAGCTGCACAACACAAAGCAATCCATCAGCTTCAGTCACATCTAGAGGTCTAACAGTGGGGCCCCTCTAGCAAACTCACCCAGTAGCTTTTGGACACTTTCCCCTGAGAAGAGAGACTCAGGATATATTTTTTTCTTGAAGTGTTTTTCAATGACATTTTGAATAACATCCACCTCCTCCTGTTTCCTGACTCTGCCTGCCAGAAGCATAAAACCTACAAAACAGAGGAAGAGAGAAAGCAAGACCCACCCATTACTACCTGGGTAATCAGCAACAAAAATTTACACTTGAGAAATGGGGCTGGAAAGCAATTCTACAGACACTTAAAAAAGCTGGGGCAGCAGAGCTCACCATCATTTGCTAAGTGCTGAAGCCAGTCATAGTCCTTCTGCAGCTGCTCTGCCAACCTGTACCTCTCAGCCCAGCGGAACAGATCCCGCAGGGTGATGAACCCGTGCTTCCCAGCAAACACCGTCGAACCTCTGCGGTAAGACTGTCACAAGAACAAAATGTGAGGGATTCTTTCACCAACCTGTCCAAATACTTCAAGCAAAGCTGATCACCCCCCTCTGCAGTGACATTGCAACAAGAAAATTCTATGAATAACTACAAAAAGAAAGTCCAGTAGAGTTACAACGCCTAAACACTAACTCCTTTTAGGCAGGTATTTGATGAGCACCAGGAATGAAACCATTTAGATAATAATAATTTATAAAAAATCAGCAACTAAGAATAAAACAGGTACCTGGAATAAAACAAAATCCAGTTTGTGCTGCAGTAATTGCTTTTAAATACGAGGTAGTTTTAGCTACATACTAAGTGTCAAATGTCTGTTGAATACAGGAGTATCTAAACATATCCAAAATTGCTGCCTAAAAATAATACCAAATTTCACATGACCCAAAGACCCCTACAAATCCAATACTGTGCTTTGGCCCCAGAGCAAGGAATAACACTACACATTAAATCCCAAGGTGTCTGTTTTTTTGTGGGTTTTTTAGGGCTTTTTTTTTCCTTTTGCTCCTAGCTTTCTCTCAAATCTGACATCACCTTCCCTAGTCTTAGTCTTAACCACTGAAAATTAGTACCTTGGTGGGTCCTCTCCATGGTTTAGGATTTTAAATATCCTTCAGCCAACAATACCTCCCCCTTGAAGGAATTTCTATTACTTTGTGCACGTTACTTTGAAGTATGTTTGCATTTCTTATACTAAAAGAAAAAAGACTCTCATACTTGCAGGTCTAACATGACTTTGACAAGCTTGCTGCAGTAAGAAGGTGGCAAACTGCATCGCTTGTGCAGGATGGTTTCCAGTTCAGCACTTGGCAATTCATCAAAATGCAGCTCCACAAAACGATTTCTGAAGGCTCTGGACAAAACCTAAAATATGAGACCACACTACTGTTTGAACTTTTTCCTTTGATATTGCTCATATTTGTTCCCCTACACATCCAAAGGAAATAAGGATAGTGTCATAGCATACAAATTAACACATACACAGCAACATTGAAAGAAAGCAGAAGAGACAATCTGGATGAAGACAAAAGCTTTAAAATGGACTGGGTGTTTTAATGGCACAGGCAGCTAAGCATTACAAAGCCACAAACTCACTCTCCATACAATGGGAGTATTGGAAGGGTAAAAGTGATAAAACTTGTAGGCTGAGACAGTTTCATAGGTAAAGCAAAAGATGCATGTGCAAGCAAAGCAAAATTAGCAATTCATTCATCGCTTCACATCAACAGGCAGGTATTCAGCCATCTCCAGGAAATAAGGGCTTCATTACACACCTGAGTTATTTAGGGATACAAACACTGAACTCCCCCTCTTCCTCCTTCTCCCCCAGTTTTGACTGCTGAGCACAATGTCATATGACATGGAACATCCCTTTGGGCAGTTGGGGTCAGCTGTCCCAGCTGTGTCCCCTCACAGCTTCTCATGCATCCCCCCACCTACTCCACAAGTAGGTGGGGCAGTGTGAGAAGCACAAAAGGCCTTGAATCTGTGCAAGCTTTGCCCAGCAATAATTAAGACATCCCTGTATTATCAACACTGTTTTGATCACAAATCGAAAGCACAGCACCATATCAGTCACTATGAAGAAAATTACCTATTCCAGACAAAAACCAGTACAAAATGGACTTCTACAGCCTAAGTAGAATCTCTTTTCCAGTGCTCTTGGACAAGAAATGCTGATTCAAGTATAATATACATGAACTCCAGTTCACTAAATCACTTAAATGTCAACCACCTAAAATTAATTAGAAATTCTGTATCCATGAAACAAGGAAATCCCCTAAACAGGGCACAGGTGTACTGCCAGTCCACAGGCACCTCAACTCTCTCCCTCTTGAGAGATTCATGATGCTACACATCAAAACATTTTCACATCACACTTTATGTATGAAAGAGATTAACTCCCTAAATTCTTAGCTACCCAAAAGGAAAAGATCATACAGACCTTTCTGCCACCATAGAGACCTGGAGGGTTCTGTGTGGCAAACAGCATGAAGCGAGGGTGAGCTTTGACAACCTCCTGAGTCTCAGTAATGAACAGCTCTCTGTTATCATCCAACAAGCGGTTGAGAGCCTCCAGAACGTCAGTGGGAGCCAAATTCAATTCATCTAGAACAATCCAGTAGCCCTTTCTCATTGCATCTATGAGAATGCCTTGGGAGGAACAGAAAAATTCCTAGTTAAAAATCTTATACAGCAGATCTAACAGAAGCATGCACTCAGATACTTTCAGCAACCCATTTCATCCAGAATGAACACTAATCCAGAAAAGGAAGCAACAGCATTGTTTAAATTGTTGGCTTATCATCTTTAGGTCCAATGGGACAAGCATGGTGAGACAGACATGACCTTTTCAGAATTCACTGAAACTCACACAAGTGATTATCATTGAAGTGCAGCTACTAACTTTATGACAGGTCATCTCTCCATCGTAATAAACCAGACAAGTTCATCAGAAAAGAAAAAATAAAACCCAGCCACTGAAATGAGACAGGAATTCAGAGTATATAGAACATGCTCACTTACCTTCCTTAAATACCAACTTTCCAGAGGCATCTGATGTGTAACAGCCAATATATTCTTGAATATCAGTATGCTCATGGTTGTTAATCCTTACACAATGATTCCCAGTTGCAGCAGCCAACCAGCGAATTAAACTGGTTTTACCAACAGAGGTCTCTCCTTGAATCAGTACTGGATGGGTCCTAAAAGCCATGACCAAATAGTGGGTTAGAAGCATGAGCCATGACTTTATTACACACAAGATGTCAACATTGTTAAATCACACTATCAAAACACCACTAATTAAGTCATTTGGGGTATCCAAGATCACACACTAACAGGGAAATAGAAATATCTTTACTCCCAAGTGCTAACAGCTACCCATGAAGCTTTTCATGGCAGTGTGAAATAAGCAGGTTACTCTAACTGCAAATTTATAGATCAGAATTTAAATAAAACTAGGTATGGCAGTAAGATGGTTTAAGGAAACAAGAAACACATGTATAAATTTCAAGTAACTCTTCAATGAAAAGTTAACTGTAAAGTAGAAGGAAAATAGACATTATTCTTCCAAACAATAAAGATTAGAGGGACACCAGCAACTCAAGGCCTAAACAAACATATTTAACTTTTTTTTTATTAAAAAGTTGAAACACTCACCCTGCAGACACAACCCTGACAATGTCTTTCAGATTAAGTTTAACTGAAGGGGTGAGCACGTAACTCTCATCTACTGTAGGTTCTTTGTCTCCAGCTGATATCCAGTACCCTTCTATAAGTATGAAACTCCCTCTTTGAGGTTTTGGTATTTGCTAAGGAGACATGACAGAAATAACAGATTATACAGATGAGTTTCAATCTGCTAATGAAAACAACTACTGTTACACCACTGTTACATATTCTCTTAAGTAATTTTAAATTAATCCCTGAGCACTCCTGCAGTAAACACTATCCTCTTGTCATAGAATGTAAATTACAGGAAAAACCTGACCAGATTACTTCAGGGTCATGAAGCAGGAATCTTTGCCAGTGGCATGAAGATAAAAATGTCTCAAGAGTCTTAGCACTGAATTTTGAGGGGCATTTAGAAGCAGGAACTTTACTTTAATCTTTTTTATATATTTATACACATTTTCCAGCATGAAAGGGTTTATTTTGAAACAAATACCCATCCCTTTAACTGGCTTCCCCATCCCCCATGCAAACTCATGCTGGGTTCCCAGCACTACTGACATTCTTCCTTTCCCATAAGAGACAAAGCACAGATGCTTCATATCCATATGTTCTGCATTCAGAGTCTAAAAATACAAAGCCTGAGAAAGCTCCTCCAAAGTCTGTGAAAGCTTTACAGCTGGAACCTCTGCATTAAGCTGCCCACACTCCACAGTGCTTTAGTTATTCAGGCTTCCATATTTTTTCAAATTAACAAATCAACCAGCTAACATACCAACATTCAAGCAAAGTAAAAAACTACAAAAGAATGGTATTAATTTTTTCCAGTTCTTAACTTTGTAAAATGAAAAACAGAACTGCAAGAATGAAATGTAGAGGAAAAAAGGAGAGAAGAAAACTCAAAATATATTCTACTTTAAATATTAAGATTGCTCTTCATAATCTTAGTTGCCTACCTGCTTGAGAAGGCTTTTGATGTTGCCAGAGACTATATGCTGGCAAATTAGCTTTTGAACCACCGGGTGAGAACCTCTGTCAAGCTGTGTCAGGAAACTCAAACAGAAGCCCTAAGAAGAAGAATTATTTTCAGTGAAAAACATGAAAAATACGTAAAAAACATACAGATCAAAGTATTTTTCTGTTCAATACTGAACTTAGAGAAGATTATCCTTTACCCAAACAACCTCTGTAGTGAACACACACTGGAACAGACCCCAGCACAGGTAATCACCTCATACAGGGAGCGTGCTATGCTGCCACATGGATTGGACGCTGCAAATCTCAATGCCCTGCACAGGGTACGGAGACTGTAGTGAGGTCTGTGGCCAGTTCCATCCACCAACTTTGTTTCTGCTTCCTTTCTCACAGACAAATAAAAGCTGCAAAAATGAAGTTACATAGAGCTGTTACTGATCAGAACATTGCTCCAAGGAATCAAACCCCAAGTATGAACACTTCAGTTTATCCCCAACTGTTACTTTTCTTAAAAGCTCCAGGTTATGAAAGCCATGCCAAGCTCTGCCATCTGTACAGTCAGTGAAGCACAGCAACTGAGTATTTTTAGAGCCATATTTCAGACAGAGCTCGATATACAGAGAGTGACTATAAACTCCTACCATTCTAAACATGAGATAGTTCACCCCACACTAGAGGAAAGAAAGGTAACTCTAGAACTCTAGACAAACACACAAGACTTTCTTCAGAATTATCTACAGAAGCAAACCATTGTAGTCTCTCAGATGTGAAAGAGGACTGAAACAATGCTATTTAATTGGTGCCATCAAGAAAACAATTGTGAATTTAAAAAAAAATTAAAATCTCCTTTCCACAAATACAGAAACCTGCAGAATTAAGAAGATGGATGTCTATACTCTTCTGTTTCCTAAAGCTATGCCAACTGCTGCATGGGGAGCATTATAGTGTTTCCCAAAGCAGTCTAACCACAGACCATCATCACATAGTTACCTTTTTTGACCTATTTCATCAAAATTTTAAAAATATTGTAGTCAGCTTACTTCACAATTCCTTGTACTGTATTTTTGTTCACATTCAAGCTTCTCAGATAATCCACTATAAGAATTTGCAAGTCTCCTTCATTTCTCAATTCTTCTACATAAAGTTCAGTAAACCTGCAAGAATCAAATCAATCTGTAACACTTAAGATACCTGACCATATTGAAAAATCATGTTATATATACATCTTATGGCATATAACATTTTAAATTTTTAAATAACAGAATACTGATTGTTAAAGCTGCATACCTACAGAATGTCAAATCTACAGACAGACTCAAGAATCAGAGCAATTGAAAAATAAGGTATTACTAATATTTTCAAGCAATTTACCTGAATTAGTTTAACATCTTAGACTGAAAGTGAACAATGTGACTTAAATTACAATTTTAATCAATTTGCAATAGGTACTCAAATGTTACAGCCTGAACAATGAAGTACTGACAGAGCAGTATCTATTTTTGACAAATAGTAGAAGGTATTTTTGACAAATAGAAATATAAATTCATTTAAACTTAGCAAGTTATACTGATGCTGAAATCTCTTTTCTTCTGCATTACACTAATTTTCTTTCCTTTCACTATTCTGCAAGAGAGCCAATAGCAATAAAACCTTGCTTTGCCACTAATAACTACAAATGACTAGTTACACATAGCTGGTGCATCTTCAGAGTCTTGCCCAGTGTTTATGAATCTGGGAAGAGACTATACATGCAACTTTTGGCACTCCTGAGGCAAACTGCATCAAGCAGGAGATATGTACATACAGAAATAGGTAGATGGTACTGAAGAATGGAATTGCCACAATTCCAATTGCTTTGCCACAGCTTATATGCTTTGAGACCACGGATCAAATATTTTGAGTATCACACATCTGTGCCACCATGCAAACCACCTTCCTTTTGAGTGAAGAAGACTGGATATGCAGCTTTTTGCAAGGATCATCAACACTTCTGAGTCAAGAGAAAGACTGCTGAGCAGACACCAAGCACTTACCTCTCTTTATTACTCTCATCAGGAACATAATGCTTTTAGCACTATGCTGCAGTACCTGGGAATGCTGCAGTAGCTTTCCCAGGTGCTGACAGCTTAAATGTGAAGAATATTAATTTCCTGCTCCCAATGACAACACTCTAGACTACTACTAAACCATTTACTCATGGCTCAGCTACTTCACCAAAGTATTTTGCTGACTCTATTTCATGAAAAACCTTCACCATACGTCTCTCACAGGTAGTCAATTTGAGTTCATACTTGCATCCTCAGGATTCAGATAAAGCATTCTTCACTGGTCAACTCCTGAAACTAATTAAACTCTGAAAAAGGCAGTGACTATTTTGTCCCAGAATCATTATTTCCTACCTGTTTCTTATTCCTAGAGGAAGATTTCTCTTTCCAACATCTGTAGCTGGATTCATGCACGCAAACAAGCGAAAATCAGGGTGACGGACAAGAGGCTCTAAAGCAAAACAGAAATAAAAGACAAAGTTAATGACAAACACGGGATATTTATGAGTTAAACATGGTATATTTGATCTAAGGCAACTTTCTATTGCTGCACTACTACATCTTTTTAATTAAAAATGCCAGCGTCAAGAATTTTCAGAGAATAATCCCATGTGATTTTATCAGATGTACCTGCATCTTCACGACAGCCACAGACAAGGTGAAACCCTGACTTTTTTGTGTGTAGCAAGATGTTGTAACAACACAAAACATTTCAAAAATTATGTGAGCCCTAAACTTGGAACTCCTTTTGCTTCTTTCAGAACAATAGCCAGTGCTTCCCTCGGCCAGGAAGAAAGTCCAGCCTGGGATGCTCACACAACATTTGCCTCTCTGTAGCTCTTGAGAGCAGCATTCAGCAACTGTATTTTTTTATCTTTACATCTCTAAAAGGAGTTAACTTTCTACACAGCAGCCCCTACAGTGCTGTTGAGAACACACCAGTGTTTTGGACCTCTTGCAAAGAAGTACAAAATCTACAAAGAGCACATTGCTCTCTTGTGCACGCATTCATTTTAATGGTAAATGATCTCAACTTATTTTGAGCTACATAGGATAGGGAACTCAGCTGAATACCAAGATACAGCATAAGCAACCATAGAAACAGTACCTGTGTCTCCTCTGTCTAGTAACACCAGTGACCCAGATGATCCTTCCAATAAACCACTCAGGCACTCCAAAGTCTCTGCTGCAGCCAAGTTAATCTCATCCAATAAAATCCACTCTCCTTTTTTTACTGCTTGTGCCAGAGTACCCTAAAAGTGAGATCAATTTGTTAATCATGTTGCCAGCAATGAAGGGTTAACTGAAACATTCAGATACTGGAAATATTTGGTGTGCAATCTACAGCTTCATTAGACAAATGGCAATTCCAGACCTTTTACAGCAGTAGCAGTTTTACTGCTCTCTCACTAACAGCAATCATTTTGCCAGTCACAGAAGTCAGACAGTTATCATACCATTGTTATCAGTTACCAGTTAGATGGGCTCAAACACAACAGATTTAAGATCCCTTATTTGTGCAATCTAGCACTGTGGCAAATATGTGTCACTAACAGCACATGAGAATAAAGTTAATCCCAAGAAATCCAAAGAAACAAGCAGCATCATGCTTCTAAGGAATCTGTACCCTATTAATAAAAACTATACTTAAGAGAGAGGTTCTCCAGCTACTCACATTTTTTTATAGAGGACTGGTCACACACTTTACATGAAGTTTGAGAGAGTATATTCAGATTATCGGGGTGACAATAAACAAGCATAAATAAACCTCATGGTTTCTCCTAATCACACTTAATGTCTTCAAAACATATTATGGGTTTGAAACATTTAGAAAAATCACTTCTAGATAAACAGCACAGATTCTTAATATTAAATCCTTCACAGAAATCCCTAGACAGAAGCAAGACCTACTGGAGACTGATCAAGTAGTTTTTTCTAATCTCCTAGAGTCAAAAAGAAGATCTGACATACTGATATTTTTGATATTTTGAATATAACTAATTTTGAATAGTTTGAATATAACTAATTCCTGTTATACAGCACTGAATTAATGTGCTACCACAAACCAGTCTCCACTACCCATCTTACCATTGCTTCCTTGAATCTGCACACCTGATTTCATGGAGTTATGGCACACATTTTACTTCACAGCAAGGTTCTTGCCAGGAAGCTACTTATATAACACTGATTGCAAAGTCTTTTAAATGCTTGTCCTTATTCCTCCTAGCATCAAAATGCAAATATCTAAATACCTCAACAAATGCAAAGAGAAGGGCATTTTCTGTCATTTTCATCTGTTGATGAGCATGATTCAGTTTAAGACCAAATGCCTCCCACTTTTCCTTCAGTGGTAAGCCTGCAAGAAAAACAAATTTAAGTTCGCACCATCAGAACAATAGCACAAAAAATGTCTGACAATAGTTTTTTAATCAAGTTGTTTCAAGCAGAGAGATACAAAAGTAAGCTTGAGCAACAAAAAAATTCAAGTCCTTCAGAAGACACATCACAAATTAAAAAAAGAATTTAATCTTGTTGTTTTGGTTTCATGCATATGTGGTTTTTCGTTTTTTAAATTTAACTGCACCCATATGTCAACACTGCTCAGATAATTTGCTATTCATTCCCACATGAGGAACAAATACTTATATTGCACTTTGTTCCAGCATGACTGTTAGCATTGTCTAATTCCCAGAGATAGAAAGACATGTCAAAAAATAAATCCAAATTTATAATCCTTATGACAGAACAGATTAACAATGAACATTTCAGTATCAATAATTAACACACTATTGCTTATCAGATACAACAATATTTACTATAGCACTGATTTCAGTTATTTGTTAAAATCACTACCTGAGCTACATACAAGATCAAAATTCCTTAAGAAACACTGCAAGTTACAGATTTCAGCTAGTCTTTATTTTAGGATTGTCGATTCCTGCAATAAATGCAAGAACTCTTTAGACTCTTTCTTTCTTTTTTCTTTTTCCCTGTTTACATTTGCAGGCATTTATTTTAGTATCTGCATATTAGAAGAACCAGTTAAAAGAAGAGTGGAGATAAAGTTCATAATTACTTTTATTTAGCCCAAACTGAATGAAAGCTACAACTTCACTTGTTCTGCTGGTCTAGAACCAGAAACAACACCATGCAAGGCAAAGTATCAACACTGCCTCAGCCCCAAAATGGCTTGTGAAGTATAAAACAAGAAAAACTTTTTTGGAGACAAAACCACACTGGAACAAAATAAAACACTAGGCAAGTCAGCATCACTGACAGAGGAACCAAGGCAAAAGCAAGATCTTAAAAATAATTCCTACCCTAAAACAGTCATTAGTTTGGGTTTGGTGTTGTTATTGTTGTTTTGCTTTGTTTTTTAAAAAGGACTTGTTTGTGAGACATAAGCAGGTTCCAGGGCTGAAAGTATGGATGCATTCACATAGAAGATTGACACACAAACAATCAGGACTGCTCACCAGCACAGCAAACAAGTACTGAGTGCAGACCAGATGTCAAGGGTACCACAGGGCAATCTCCACACTCTCAGACATAGCTAACAACAGAGATGAGTTAGAAAAAGGGAAAAAAAAAAAGACAAAACAAAACAAAACCCAACCACTGTTCTAACAGTGTTCTGAATGTCTTGTTGCAATGTTGACATTGCATTTCTCAAAACCAGAAAAAAGTATGTAATATAGGGGGAGGAAAAAAAACCTAAACTTCAAACAAATCCAAATTAAAAGAACAAAATTCACCAGTATTTATCTACCCTCTGCATGGTTTAGCACTAACGTGTGTTTGATCCATCTGAAGTCTTACCAGATGTATTTTCTTTTACTTCTTTATTAATAGCAGATTTATGAATATGTTGCATTAGTTTTAGCAGATCATGCCAACGTTTCTGTCTGTAGCAAGTCTGAATGTGTCCCAAGAATGTTTGATTTTTCTTCCTAGAGAATGTCTGAGAGAAGAGTTCTTCAAAACACTCTCGCAGAGGGAGCCAGATCAGCCTGTTATCCACAGGCTTGTAACTGAAGAGAAGCAAAACAGTAATTACTTATGTGAGATAGAGTCACCTCTGAACTTAAAGAAAACAAGTCCAAAACCAGTTACTTGAAACAACAATAAACTGCATGGATGAACCCTTGGTTTTGAAGTTTTTTACTAAACTAACGAACTTAACAGAATTGCACACATTTAAATGCACCTCATGAGGTGATTTTGTAAAGACAGGAACACTCTGGTAAGCAAAATATTTCTAATACTACCAAACAATCTGTCCATCAATATTACATCAGATTTATATTGAACAGCTTAGCCATTTTTAGAGACATTGGGCTGTATTTTTGAATTACTTCATTGCACACAGCTCTGCACACAATTCAGTGAAACTGCTCTGCTCTTCAGCAAGGACAAGAAGGTTTCTGCATGCAAACATGTTTCTTAAGACATTTATCCTACTATGTAACTGCCCATTTGTTCTGCAGAACAGACAAAACAGTGGTCACTGACTCACCCCCCTAAGAGATCTGCTGTGTCACTTTGTTGGTTCATGTTGACAACCCTCAAACGGTGTCCTTGAAACAGATAAAAAGTACCATCAACTTGTGGGTTTGTTCCTTTGTTGGTTTTCAAATTATCTTCATGTAAGTTACAATTTTCACACATTATTTACCTGTAATATGAGCTAGGTACTGGACTGCTGAGGTTTTGCCAGTTCCTGTTTCACCAACCAAGAGCACAGGCTCTCCTTTGACAACACACACTGCAAGCTGTTCAATCAATACTGCAGATGGCCGTGTGGCAGCAAAGGTATGTTTTGCCCTGGAAAAACAAACCAAGTTACTCAAGATAAGATTTATCAATTTTGATAAATCTAGTTTCAATTTTGCCTTTATTATTTTTTTAGTGGAGTGGTTTGATTTAGGATTTTTTTTAATATAGGTCTGAAAAGAAATAGTTCTAAGATACTCTTCTAAGACAGTCATTTTTCTCAAGATACAACCTAAAAATTCAGGGCCTCCAAATAACTTCCTGGCCAATGAAGTTACCAACACATACAAAAATCTTCCTCTACCAAAGTAGAGCCATCAAAATCCTTTTATAACAGCTGTGGATCCACACTCTTTTGAAGACACTCTAGTTCAAAGAAGGTGAAAATCTCCATGCTTTGGCTGCCAGAAGCATGATGCAGACACTCTTAAAAATACACAAGATAAAACTCAGATTGCAAGGGAAAGAGCTCGCACATTCCTTTCATTAGAATGAGAATACCCAATTGGCATATTCCTTAAACCCTGTGACCTTCAGTCTAATCTATTCCACAACAAAATACTTCCATTCACATGGAAACTACAGGATATTCTACCTTTGTACAGTGAGAGCCTCGTTCTGCTTCTTCACCAGATTTGCTCTCCCGACAGAGACTTCTTGTTCCCGTATTGAAATTTCCGGTTTATAGAGCTCACAGAAGAACTCCACCTGGGAAAAAAGCATCAGCATTCCCAATACTAATATTGCTTACATCACAGGAAGAACACCCATGCCAAGCTACCAGTATTATTTTGCAGCAAGTTAATTTTTAATGGCAAAATTCTGTATTTTGGAGGTTTTACATAATCATCACCTAAAATAGTGAAGGACCTCAGAAGTGGTTTTATCTGTACAAACAACTTTCAACTTAATAACTTGGTAATAGTTTTTGCCACTGTATTTCTACTTCATCTACTTCCATGGTAGTTCAACTACAGAAATTTGAACAGTTATTTTAACAATAAATAAAGAATCTCCCTTTAAAAAACCCTTTGTGTGAACAAGGACATTTTGCCACTTGCAGGGAATAATACATTCCTGTAATGAAATAATGCTAAGGACAAAGAGAAAAACCCGCAGAAGTTTCAGGGATCCATCTGTCAACTTAAAGTAACAAAAGAGGGAATTTGCTTTGCAAACATCTACAGTCAGAAACAGTTGACAAAGAAGTGATTTAGTTTAATTTTGTAATTTACAGAGCTCCAGAGAGGCAGCTGATTTTGTAATCAGTGAGTACAGAACAAGTAGCAGTAAAGATCATGTTCCTCTCTGATCTCTCTAAGTGATTAACATTCACTGTAAACCACCTAAGTAAAAACACATTCTTTACTATCCTGTGCATCTAGTGGTATCATGTGCTTAGGCAGCTGTGCTGCTCCAGCTGTTAAATCCTTCTTTTACATCATAAGGCCATTTGCTCTAAAACAGGTTGCCCGGAACTTTCAGAGAAAAAAGAAATGCAGCTGAATATAAAATAGGAAAGAGCAGATCCTGGGATGGAACAGAAAGAAAAAAAAAAACTGCTTGGGACAGAGACATAGGCATAATTTAAATAAAAAATAGCATAACGTATTTCAATTAATCATAGAAAAATTGCAAACTATAGAATACTACCAATAAAGATCATGTAAATTGTAGCTCACCATACCTTTTTTTTTGAAATGTTTAGGTAACTTCCAATAACTTTTGCCATTTTCTGTCTGTTCCCTTGGTTGGACAACATGGCTGTGAAACAGTCCAATGCCTGTCAAGGGGAAAACCAACTTCTTGAAAACCAGTTTTGTAGGATTTTATCTGACAAAGTGCCATCTTAATCTAAAGGAACCCAAATTTCAATTCAACCATTGTAAATAAAACTATTTCACTGTCCTCTGATTGAGTCAAACAACAGAGTTCAAACAGATACAATAAGAAGTTTTAAACTCTGTAATGTAGTGGGTTTACACCAAAAATAAAAACTTTTCAATGCCCAGCCACAAAAGCTGTTTTTAGATGAACAGACCAAAATGGAGATGGAAGTAACATTATAAGATCCCACATCTCAAAACTGCCTCTGACAGATGCACACCCAAAAAATCCTCAACCTATACTGTAAACTGATGAATAGGTAAGTAGTAGCCTCATATTACAAGAAAAAGAAAGGTCTCAGCCACATGCAATCCCAGCTTGTATCAGTTATAATTATTTTGCACCATACGGTTTAAACGACAGCAGGAAATTCTTTTAGCACCTTACTGCAAACAACTTTCCTAGTAGCAACAAAAGCTTCTGATCAGAAAGATCACAAACATTCCAACTATAGTCCAATTGCTTCATAACAAAACCAAACAAATTCCCATCTCACATTCCCAAAGAGAACACTTCGTGAGACATTGCTAGAATTTGGGATCAATTGGATCAATCTCTGCATCAAGTCTTACCGCACCTCCTGAAAAATATTCACTGCTGTGGTTGAAGAATTACTGTCAAAGTTGTAAGCAATCCTGCTGCACCAATTCAGTAGGTCTCTAAAAAGAAAAACCAGAAAGATTTGGTACAAACATGCCAAAATACTCAGCACCTTCTTTCATGTTCAACTTAGGTCATGACATCATCTTGTCATGTTCAACTTAGGTCATGACATCATGTCACAACACATGTAGCTGTTGTGCAAGTTGTACGTGGGAAGACACAAAGGATGATAATTCTGAGGAGTAGCTGAGCATAAAGACCAACATTGCTTATAAACATATAATACATACTCCCATTAAATAATAACTGTAAAACTCAAAGGTATTAAAGAATTCAGAAAGGTATAAACTCTCCATTTTTTCAAGATACAGATTCCTTACCAATAACAAGATCTTCCAAAAGGTAAAAAAGGAAACTTTGTTCTAGAAAAAACAGATGTTCTTATGCTCCACTAAAATATCAGGTACTACCCACACCTAGCACTTACTAATTCACAAAGCACTACTGGTCACAGAAATTCCAGATGAGTAGAACAGACATTTGGTAGGAGAGGAAGAAATAATTCAGCATCAAACTACATTTCATCACAGAATTTCTCAAATTAACAGTACATTACAGATACAGTTATTTTCAGTCACCTTAAGTTATAATGCTGAAAATGTTCAGCATGAAATAATCTTGATAATAAACTCAGTTACTGAAAATGTTATCTTCTTGCTACTGAGAAAACATTATACAGCACCTTCCAGTTCTTAACTAGCACTGATATCTTGTGTTAACAATAATTCAGAATAAATTCATATGGCCTGATACCAACTAAGCACTGCATATGACAAAAATCTATGTTCCCCAATGCCTTCTAAAAAGTAAGTATGGCAAATAAGTTCAAATAATCCACAATTCCTTTCTTTAAATGTTATATTAATCATTATTTTAAAACAAAAAATGTATTTCCCAGTTTTTACAAAATCCATGTTCAATTATTCAAGCTTTCAGCATTATTTCTAAAAAATAAGAAAAATAACGAAAATAAACCCTTCTATCTCTGTAGCTAGCTGACTTCCAACAAACATATAAGAAAAGACAACCTTAGAGACAGTTCTCGTCCTTCTAGATTTGGTTTCTTATGTTCTGATTTTGATTCTGATGCTGCTTCTGGCATGTGACTGGAGCCAGCAGCACTGTTTTCTGGTGTCTGATACTTGTCTCCTGCAAGGTCAATGAAAATGTCTAGCAAGTGATCTGTCACAAGAGCAAGGTTGGGGTATCTCCTTTGGAGGACCTGAAACCAGAAACAAGAAGAAAAATGAAACAAAACAACAAACCCATCCACATTAGAAAGAAACCAACAGCACCCCAGTTTTTACTGGGAGATGCTTCAATAGATATTTTAGCTAGCAAGCGACATAAAACTGCTCTCTTGCAATCTGTAACCTGAAGAAAATAGAGATTATGACTACTATGATACCGATTTCAATGCTAAAACCAAACTTTTCCAGCTCAACTCTACTCCAATTCATTTGATACATTTGCACAAATATCAACAGGAAGAACAAAAAGTACATTCAATCCTATCTGAATCCAAACCATGACCAGTTTACAACTTCACAACTGGTAACAGAAGTCCTTATCTCCCACCCTTCTTTTAAATTCATTTGAGCATTCAAATTGTCTATTCACTGTGCTGACAAAGGCATGTTAAGGGGATAATTTTTCTTTTGTAATTTCCTTTCAGCTCTGTTCTCTCCACTAAAGCTTGCCAACCAAAATATTGCTTCTCAAAATTACTTTTCACAGATACAGGCCAGAAAAACTGGTCCTACCCTGCCAGACAGACTTTTAAGATTAACAAGAAGATCATGAGACTTTTTTCAAGGCAAGCAAGTGGGTGTACTACTATGGAATCTTAGTGCTTAATTTATACATTTTTGTGACTTAAGCAACAAAGTTGCAGAAAAAGAATAAAAAGAACCTGATGGTAAGAGACACAGCTAACACTCAAGCTTTGTTTTTTCATAAGGTTTTGATAGATTTTTGTTCTTGCCCCATTCCTAACAATTAGCTGACAAATGACAAGAAAGGAAAAAAACCACACAGATATTTAAGGCCACCTATAATTGTGCTGGCTGCTGAACAAGACAAAGGAGTGAATGAATTCTACTGAAAAAAACTCTCTTCTCAATTCTAGAAAATTCAGAACTTTCTCCTCAACTCTTCTGCCAGATACTATTCACCACCTTTTTCCTCAGCCAAGGTTCTTGTAGAATCAGATCCAGTTTTGAGCTCTGTATCACAAGGAGAATCTCCAGAGAATTGAATTGTCATATAAGCCCTAGGCTGTTTTAATCTTCTGAAGAACTACACAGAGCAAACACCTCCCAGAG
This sequence comes from Urocynchramus pylzowi, assembly GCA_013397555.1. Lineage (NCBI taxonomy): Eukaryota > Metazoa > Chordata > Aves > Passeriformes > Fringillidae > Urocynchramus > Urocynchramus pylzowi. The sequence continues at coordinate 648,886 of VZRH01002289.1, read as the reverse complement.
ATGCTACCAGAAGAAAGATGATAATAGAAGCAGTAATTTTTAACTGATAACTGACCAACTACTTTTCAGCTCAAAGCTTAGAACACCAAATTAGAGTAAATTCAATTTTCTTATTTGCTATTTCTCTCTGCTTTCAAGTCCCTGTGGGCCAATAAGCAGCAAAGTAACTTGATTCTTAGACCCACACAAAGCACAATTGTGTCTGTAAAGGCAAGTTCCAGGAATCTTTGTTCAATTCACTTTGAATTTTCGTGACAAACTGCCTGTTTACTTCAAAATTGGCAGCACAAAGCTGAAATTGTAAGGGTCTATTGTAGAACTTGAAGATAAAATAAGGATTCAATTAACTACTGAAAAACATTTATTACCCTAAGATGAAACAATTATTCAGAAGCCACAATTCACACACCCCCATACCTCCTTGAGCTCTCCTTTGCTCATGTTATCCAGATGTATTTTGGTCCAGTATTTGTCCAGAAGAGCAGCATGGCTGCTTTGCTGCCTGTACCAACCTCCACCACAGCTGAATATCCTAAATCAAAACAACAATGAAGAAACACAGCATGTTGAGTGTGGCTGAAGAATTCAGCATTTTCAATGCATTTCTGTGCATCAAAGAACATGTCACATACAGCTGCTACAGCACAATGCAACTGGCATTAATGACAGTGTCACTGTACTGTCATGTACCCCATCTTGCCTATCCATGCTTTCCAAATTCCTTGTTATCACAGTGTTTTTCTTCTTATATGCCAAAATCTCCATTGAGATACTTTCAGAAAGACTTAACTTAGTATCAGTTGTCTATCAGAAGAAATATACAGAACCTTTTATAAAGGGAGAAACCTGACAGAAGTGGCCTGTGAAGTACCTTAAAGGATCTGTGATCTTATTGCAGAGATGCAGGAAAAGCATCTTCAGCCCTGTCCCCTCCACAGTGTTTCACAATTATTCTTCTTTGTCCTCCAGACTCAGCTCTTTCCAGCATACATTTCATTCCCTTTGTTCTTTTACTACTGAAATAACTATTCAGCCATGTGTTTTCACCCACTGTAGAAGTATCCTTGCACATGCAAAGCATTAGATTTGGCGTTGTGGTTTGGCTTTTGTTTTCTGGTGGGTTTTCGTTAATTTTTTTCTTCTTTGTTGTATTGTGTTTGGTTTCAATTGTTAAATACTATTTTCCAGCTGTAAACTGCAAGAGTTACAGAATCTAACAAGCCTAGTGAAAATTATAATTTGCTGCTATACAAACTGTTCACTGATGAGCTAGTTTTGGCTGGGACAGAGTTAAATTTCTTCATGGTAGCTGGTATGGGGCTGTGTTTTGCATTTGTGAGCCAAACAGTGCTGATAATACAGGGATATCTTAATTACCCCTGAGTAGGGCTTCCAGAGAGGCAAGGCCTTTCCTGCTTCTCAGAAAAGCACCAGCACCACTGCAGCAGATGGGGGGTGAGAGAACACAGGGAGCTGGGAAGGGACATGTCCAGGAGAGCTGATCCCAGCTGACCACAAGGATATTCCATATCAGATGGGGTCGTGCCTAGCATGTAAAGCTGTGGGAAGAAGGAGGAAGGGTGGGGATGCTCAGATTGATAGGGTTTGTCTCTTTGTTTGTGTGGAAAGCTTTTGCTTTACCTAAACTCTATCTCAACCCATGATTTTTCCCACTTTTACTGTTCCAACTCTCTCCCCCATCCTGCTGCAGGGGAGTGAGCCAGCGCCTGTATGGTGTTTAGCTGCTGACTGAGGTTAAACCATGACAACCATGCACACAGAAATAAAAATTCTCATGAAATGAGGCAACCAAAGGAGTTTAATACGGAAGACTCAATTCCAGAAAAAACAGACCAGAGAAACTAATTTATAGAAGACAAAAGCAGGAAGATTTGTTAAAGGCTTTGAAATAAACTACAAAACATTTCAAAACCGTGTAACTGCCATGCCCTATATAGACCTCCTAACCTTTAATACTGATACAATATTACATTTTCTTATACAAAAAGTCATTTTGACATCCCAGGCAGGAGCCACTACTACAGCGAAACAATAAGGCAGAGTATATTGTATCTTTCTCTGGTTAGACAACATTACAAACACCTATAGTGATACAAGACTTTCATAACTATCAATAATAAACCTTTTTCACACACTCCTAAGAGTGATATTTTGTCTTGGTGATGGGTTGGTTTTGTAGGGTTCCTCCCAGCAAGGTTTATTTCTTCAGCCTTGCTGAAGCTATTTTTTCTGTGCAAAGAAAGGGATTCACCTCAAGGCTACTTTCAAGTGAAAAAAAAAATAATTCACAGTTTCTATGACTTATATTGCTTGTTAACTGGAAAATGCTAAAATACTCCTATAAAAGTACCTTGTAAAAAGTAACTTGGACTTAAAAATAGGATACCCATGTTCTTAATCTCATTTAAGTTCACAAACCTACCTCCTGGTTGCAAAAAATTGGAATCCTGGTGCTACTTTTAAGCAGTCACCACGACCAGGAATCAGTAACTCTCTTTTCTCCAAAAGAGGGATCAGCACAGAGATCTAGAGAGAGAAAAAAAAATTTTTTTTTTTTTTTTTTTTCCTGGTGACACTAACAGACAGCACAACCATCCACACTTACTTCACACTTGAGATGCTGGAGTGATGCCACTGAGCACCATTACACTGCCAACAACTGCTATTTCCAGAGAGACACTTCCAAGTGATGCTTACAGGAATTGCAGAGTTCCCAGCAATTTTAATCAGCAGTGGAAGTCAAAGGTGTAATGTTTACCTACCTTTTTTCCTCCCATATTCAAATTTAGTAATAAGACAATGGAAATGACAACTTTTACACAGCAAGTCCAAATCAAAACTATTTATTTTTCAATTATCAAATGGCTTATTAGACACATTCAGATCAGAAGCTTTATTTTGTTCATCTGCCCGAACAAAGATGACCTGTGTTTCAAGCATGTAATTCTCAACCATCAACCTTTTTCAGTGTATACACTGCTACTCCAGGAAAGTTTGCATCTATTTAAAGAATCTACCCTTCCCTGGGGAAGGACAGTAATGGTGGTGGAAAGAAAGAAAGGAGGTATGACCACACCAACCCTCAGCACAGAGGGAAGCACACAGAGATCCTTTGATATGGAGAAAGCAGACAGGATGCCTGCAGGGAGGACCTGAAGAAAGGGATTTGATGAATGCAGGATACTACTCAGAGAGTGCTCATCCTGAGTGCAGTGAGCTAAGTCCACAGAAGCAAATAAGTGCATGACCTCCTAGCGGTGAACTGTCTGTACATACAAGCTCTATTCATTTGCTTTCTTATAAATTTTCTATTTCTGTATCAGAAAGCCTAGAACCTAATAAACAGACAGGTTATTCAGTCACACAAAGGATGTTTTATGGAAAAACATACAGGAAAGGAAACAACCAGCAGAATGTCCAGCAGGCCTATGCAGCAAAGCATCTCTACAATATCATTCTTGCAAATTATTTTTTCACTAACCATTACTTCAAGAGGCAAGGATGACTGACTAACTAGTTGTTCTGGAGCCAAAAAACTAAGAAATCTATTAAAATTTACAATGCTTAGTGCAACAGCACATTTTTAATACATAAGAAATGTGTAAGAAAAAATGTGTGGAAGGGAAAAAAGGCCCCACACAACAAAACACACACAAAAAAATCTTATTAACAGCACCAGCCTCATATATTGACAATATTCTGTGGCGTTTAGGGCCACATTTGGTTTCAAACACCAAAACATTATTAAATAAACAGTGTCAATTCCAGTTTTCAGAGTCACAACTACTCTGTAACAAAGACAGAAACTAATGAGGTGTGCAAACATGTGAACAAAGACTGGTGAATTCTTTCTAACCCCTTCCAAAGCAGCAGCATTTTCAGTCTGCTGCTCCAGAACCCTGGTGATCAGACTCCTAAAACTGCCATCATGTGCATCAAGACCAGTACCTTAAAGCAAACATAAAGCTACATACCACATCCAGAGGAGCATAATCAATATCCTCCAGAAGTATCCAGTGACCTTTGGTAACAGCTTGTGTCAAGGTGCCAGGCTGCCACACAAACTCCCCTGGTACATCTGTGCATCGATACATCCCCAGCAGCGTCTGTGACAGAAACAGTGGGCACATCAGAGACCTGGGCATCCCCTCCCCAGAGGAAAGGATGGCAAATATGACCAAAGTTGGGACAGAAGTGACACTTTACCTCCACCTTACTAAACAATCTGTCTGGCAATCTGGGCCCAGAATTGCGCTTTTTTTAATTAAGAAGAAAAGTTTTCCATCTCCGGTAGCAATTTAACTGAAACTTAATTATTAAAACAAACCAGGTAATTGGAAGTGAATTAATGAGCTGTGCCCCCCTAATTTACAAGCAATCTAAAGTAACACAGAAAACTGTCTAGGGTCGCACCAAACTATTTTATATTTTTGAGAAGTCTGTGACTAAGGTAGTAAACAGAACGATAAAGAGAGTTATTCAAAGGTAAAATCCAGTCAAAGCTTTGGTTTTCTCTCAAATTGTAACTTCAATATAAGCATTGCTTTAAAAATTGAGTTTGTGATTTCACTGCTACATATTTTATACCTTGAACTTCACCACTTTTTCTTAAATATGATGGCCTTACTCTTGTATATGAGAAGATAGAGTTTGTGAGATGGTGAAACCAGGTGTTCCACACAAGCAAGGAAGGTGCTTATGGATGCTAATGAAAACCTTCAGATTACTTCTGGTAGACACTAACCACCTTCAAAAACTAAAAATAAATTGTGCAAAACAACATAACTCAAGCTCCAAAATTCTATATGCAAAACAAGAAGTACATAAAATTATCTACAGATAGAGCTTAATCATTATTATGTAACTGCAAGTCACCTCAACATTCCAGTATTTTACTTTATCTCACTTTTATCACAAAAAAAGGTATCAGATTAAGCTGACATTAGCTCACTTAAACTGAAATAAGTGTTCATACAACCTTTGGCATCAGAATCCTGCTTTTTTCAATACAAATCAATTTTTTTAAATTAAAAAAAGAAATCAATACTGCTCTTCCACATAGAAAAACCCTGATAAAACATAATTTGAATGATACAGGTTTAACACAATTATCAAAGAATTTAAAACCTACTGGAAAATAAGTTATTTTTCTTGTTTATTTATTCATTCTCACCAATATTAAGACCAGTACTAAAGAGTTGGGCATTGTAGGGTCCTTGAGTGAAAACATTATGTTACTAGAAATTAAGTCCATGCTTTAAGTAAAAGTTATGTCACATGATTCAAACATCAAACAAATCCATCAGTTACCTTACTATCAGTTTGATCTCCAAGCTGAACTTTCAAAATATGAGGAGGTTTTGCTCTTCCTGTAACAGCAGCTAAATATTCAATTAAAGAAGTTTTGCCACATCCTATTGGTCCTTCTAATAAAACAGGAGTCTGATATGCTACAGCAATAGCAAGGTTTTGAAGATTTGTGAAGGCAGATTCAACCAAAACAAAACTGCTGGTGTTATTTTCCTGTTCAAACATAAAATTTGGGTTACTACACTTGAAATTACTTGCCTTACAGTTGTACCACACAGAACTATTAGGAAAGTGAGTCTAACAACAAGAAAAAATTTGGCCTGAAGATCTGCATATAAAATAAAGGAGTCTAAAGTTGTATTTATTAACAGATATTAAAATAGATTCCATCCAAAACCTATTATAGGTGAAACACTTAATGAAAAGTATGCATACAAGTTGATCCCAAGGGGAAATCACACTAAGTTGTCAGTACAGGCATAGTAACTATTCAGTCATAACTCATGTCAGTCAAATACAATTTGCAATAACAGCAAAATTAAGTCCTCAGAATGGATCCAAATCACAGGACAAATCAAAGAGCAGTTGCATTCAAATGATGCAAATATGAATATTAAATTAATAAATGTGAGTATTTACTTCTTTCTGTAGAGGCCAAAGTATAAGATCATTAAACTTAGTGAATGAAAAAAAAAAAAGGTATATTCAATAACATTTTCATTTTATTCAAAATTAAATTAACTCAGTTTATTGAACGGTAATTAATCAATGCTTCAGGTATTCTCCAAATATTCTGGCTCTTATAGTCACATATCTATATATGGCACAAAAATTAGTGCTTTGTGCCAAAAGGCTCAGAGGAAAGAAACCAGAGCATTGAAACAAGTGTCTTGTATTTATGTATTTAAGTCTGACCTTTTTCCAGATATAGCCTGATGTACTTCTCTGGAAACAAGAGAACCTGCTTCCCCTCACAATTTGCTCCTATGTCTTCATCAGACCCTCCTAAGCTGTCACTGAAACCTCCCTATTGTAACTGTAGACCAGAGCAGTGGAATACTTATGCCTATTAAAAAAATAAAAGCATTCCTTTCAGGGAAGTTCTCACCTCCCTCAGAGATAAAGAATATTCTTTCAGTAATCCAGTTAATAGCATGGCCTGGCTTCAGCACAGCTGAAGCAGCAGTGATGCTGCCATGGGAGTAAGAATCTTCTTAAACTGTTCCACAGTTTCTCCTGCTATAGTGAATTCCAAATCACTCTCTCACAATTCTATAAAAATTCCCAAAAGGCTAGAAAACAGTGAATTAAAAGAAGTAGGGAGAAAAACAGAGTGGGGAGGAAGAGGAATTTGGAGGGAAAATCCTCTTTCCTTGCTTTGGCCACTCAAACAATTTTGGACACTGGTACTCTTAATTCATTTCTTTGTCCTGTTGTAGATCACTATTACAAAATTAAACAAATGAACTCAGCTAAGAGCTAAAACTGGTACCTAAGGGGAAAAACAGTCAGGAATACTGGCTGTAGCTACAAAGAGGGATCTGAACAGCTTAAGTTAAATAGCAATTTAGAGGAAAAAAGGTTAAATACTGTTTGTCTAAAAATGTTTATGCCTTCGATGGGCTTCCCAAAACTACAAGGCACTCTAGTCTACATTACACTTTCTCAAGTGGTGACAGTAAATTCTTGCTCACTTCCTTTCCCTTTTCTCTGCCTTCTGGAAGAGTTTAAACAGCAGCCTTTTCTTTTCACAGAAGAACTGAGCACATGTTTGGAAAAAGGCTGCATACAAGATGCCTGCATAGCACAAAAACCCCTACGTCATGCAGGTCAAAGCAACTGTCCCAGATCCTGGCTTTAGACAGCCATGGATTGTCACCCCAACTGAGACTGAAGTTAGTATGTAAGGCTGAATATTCTTCTGTAGCATGTTTGTACAAACTGCTACATGAAGGTAAAATGAACAGCACTATTGCTCCTTCACTGCTTCACTCCACTGCAGAGCTTCTTTGTGGTGCCTGCACTATACAACATTGGTTTACAGCACACACTGAGAAAGATAAAGATACACACATTACTCACAGTATCTCAATACCATCCAATCAGGAAATAAAATCAGTTCACTGTACTTAGAAATTCCAGAACAAAAATGTACTGATTTAACTGTGGATTACATACCTGCTCTTCAGAAACATGCTGTAGTCTAGGCAGCACAATGCCACAGACAGCTACTACATGTGCAGAGAGGTCACCCGACACAACATGTCCTTGTGTGTAGTGCAGTTCTTTCTCCTTTTGCCAAAATGAGGAGTCTGGATTAGCCAAAACTAAGGCTTGTTCCACATTCTGCAGCTGAGATTCTTCTAGCAACCTGTGAAACCCAAGTTTATTAACTCAGCTTAAAGCCATCAAGAAAAACAAACCATTTTCAAGATTTTAAAAGTCCTTACTTCAGTCTGAAATGTATCAGCTCCTCAGGATTGAATATCTTCTTCAGGAAAGACAATTTATGCTCATCACTCATGCATGTAACCAGAGCAAGACAGTTTGAAGTATACCTAAAATTTACATTTAGAACAAAATATGTCAAAACAGTTTTAAGAAATGTAGTTTTAAAAACTGTCAGTTGCATACCAAAACATCAAGTTTGGGAAAATGTGCAAAAAACTTTATTCATAGAAATTATTTTAGCACTATGCTTAACATTCTTTCAGATTAGACAAATATCTCAGAACTGGGGAAAGCAATTCTATCATGGCACAGTTTTAATTTATACACCAATTAGCTAACATTTCTCTGAAGAACTGAATTATCAGCAGAAATATAATAACGGAATGCACTTTCCTAAGTAAATGAAGGTTAACATATGAGACAAGGAAAATGAAATCATCTTTGCCCAATTTTTTTTCTCCTACCATTTCCCTTTCAAAATTGTGTTTCATGCTATTTCTAAAGTAAACTTAATGCAATGAAATCAATTCTGAGTGCCTAAAAAAGCCAACATCTCCCAAGTTGTGACTACATAAAGCTGTCTTGCAAGAAAGCAACATTTAATATAAATCATAAACCAGTTCTCATTCATTATAATGCTGCTTTTAACTTTCAAGAACAAAGTTTTCAATGAGCATGATGGGGGGAAGGAAGAGATGAGGGGGAAGGCAGAAGATTGTTTCAGAACAAATGTTTAAGAGTCAGCTCATTCACTTACTTAAGACTATTGGTTGAACACCAGGTAAACCCATTCTAGTCAATGAATTACAAGTTCTCTCTCTTTTTCTGACACTATGTCATTTTGAACAGCTTCATAAATGACTAATAGATTTGACAACACTCTTGGTTCTGCCCTTCCTAAATTATACACCTTACTGAAATTATGTGCTACTAACACAATTCTGTATTTGTGTTTTAAAAAGTGAAGACTATTAAACACCTTTTTTAAAATAAAAGGCACTATCAATACTAAATAAGGTAGAGCATGTGATTAGGCTGACCTAACATGAAAGATCTGACCAAAATCCCACACGAAACCTGTAACAAAGCCAATACAAGGTGCAGCTTAAATAAGCTACGTTTTACAGCTGCTGAGAAATCTACACACAAACAACTGATAAAAGAACCAACTTGGGCAAACTGAAATTATTTGGAAAGATTATCTAGACCATAGTTTTAAGCACTACTGAGAGCTAGCCTGAAATTCACTTTGTGATAGATCACTATAGCTTTCAAAAGGTCAGTTAAGAAGTACAAGTGCAGATACCATTGGTGCGGATTGCTGGTATTACTTGAAGATGCTTTCTATTGCATGTAAACATTGTCAATTACAACTCAAGATACAGATACAGCTGTTCAACGGAGAACATTTGGAGGTTTTAACTTACCAACGGACTAAAGTGTCATGACTCCTTAGGAGTGGAACACACACGCTCCAGTCCCACAGTTCCCGGAAAACTGATGGCTCCTTCTGTAAAAATCTGTAGGCAGCCTCCATGAGGTCCCGTAACTTCATTCGTCTGCGCCCATACCGGACTGTGCTTGCATCTGAGCTCTCCAGGAAAAGCCTCTGGAAAACTGGTGATGTAGTTTTAAAGTATCTTAAAGCAAATCTTTAAAAGAGAGTGAGAGAGAAAGAGATGGAACACAAACATGAAAGTCAGAAGAAAGAAAACCAGACACTAATAAAGATGTCAGGGCACAGGTCCTAAGAGAGTAATTGACAGTACTAAGAACTAAGGCCTGTAATTAACTTCATCCACACATGGGAAAGACAACCACTTCGGCAATCAGCTGACAACAGACACTTCACCTTATTGAAAATCATTACTTAATTATCAAGGGGAAACAGTACTGCCTCTGGTGAAAACTCTTTGATTGCTCTTGTTTACTGAAAAAGCAATACAGTTTCCTACTTACGCAAATTTATATTCTATCAGCCTAAAGGTCTAATATTAAACTCAGAGATTTTGGTTATGATCTACAGAAAAGCAAAACAGCTTGAAAATAGTTTAGGTGAAACAGGTGAAAGTCAAATTGCATCTTACAACATGATTTAATTAAAACAAACTGTGTTTGAGTCTTGAATGTACTTAATTATTTCTGTTTAAAACCCATTTGTTACTGTGGGAAACAATTCAAATGCTGACACTACCTCTCTTCATCAGGGAACAGTAACAAGCATGTACTGCCTGCATGAAATGTTAACTGCAATGTTAATGGTTAATGATGACTCAATTACCATTTGCAAAAGCAGCAGTGCTTTGCTGAGAATGTGCAGAGTCAGAGCCCCGGGGCAGAGGGGGTGAGCACCCATCACCCAGGGCTACAAGCAGGGCCACATCTGGAAGAGACCAGTAAGAAGCTAATCCTACAAGGCGGGATAATGATTTTTATCATGACAATGTCCTCCCTTACACAAGTGGCTCAGGTGTAAAAACTCCCCTCGGGGGAAATACTGGGACATTCACACTGAAGGCTTTCATCCCTTCTGATGGGGCATAACTGGTTCAGCTACATTAGAGGCGGCTGTCATGTCTTAGGAGGAGTGATGAATCAAAGATCCCCGAAGTGCCCCCAGATTCACTTTTAGGAACTTCCATCAGAGAACTGGTCATGATTGCACGTGTTGCAACACAGCGTAAAAGCCTCCCCACCAGGGGAGGTACCTGGGCATTCCCACCCGAACCTGAGGGTTTATTAATCCAACAAATTTTGTGTTCCATGGGCTTCCCCCACCTCGTGATGGATCAACACTTTGACCATCACTTGGACCAATGGACACTGAAACTGCAACAACCAAGTCTCACCACTGGAACCGTGGGTAGTGAGATCTTTCTATTCTTATCCTCCTTCTTTTCCTTTATACATTTTCTTAAGTGTTATTTTTTATGCTTATATATTGTTGTATTTCTACAGATAATAACCAAAACGGCAACGTATCTCCTTTCCATTGCAACCAAGTGGTTCTAAAATAAACAGGCCACCAGTATAAACACCAGTTCTAAAATATAAAAACACCAGTCAGTCAGCATCCTCCTCTCAAATCCATCCCAATCCATCTATTAACAAAAACCTGATTTACCCTGCCTCCAGGGGCAGATTGTAACACTTCCTAAATTCAAACATTGACAACTCATACTCACGGCATAACATCAGGGTGGTGAGCAATCAGCTTGCTCATTGCTACACAGAGCCTTTCATGCCGATCATGGTTGATTTGGCCACCAGCTTTGATAGCTTCTGCATTTCTCTCCAACAAATCCAGCAGGATGGGCCGAACTTGACGGCTGATCAATAGAGTACATTCTTTATCCAGCAATAACTGCGCTAAAGTATTGAGGATGCCCTGACGATCCTGCTGAGTCCAAACCTAAAGGAATGGGAAGTGAAAACAGGTTAAATGGAAAATTATTTTGACTTTTAACTTTGGAACTATTCATGCAGGAGTCACATTGAATTTTACAGGAACAAGTAGTTCAAAACCAGAAGGGAGTCCAAAATCCCAAAGCAAGTACTCAATTGGCACAGCCCTCAGTATTAAAAAAAAAAAATTACAATAAGGAAGGAGTAAGATGCAGAATGATACACTGAACAGGAATTACAAAGTAGTCTCAAAATCCTAAATTATATTTTACAACTGAAAGATAAAGCAATTTGTAATTTTTTTTAAAGAAAAAGACTGGGGAAATGTTGAAACAATTAATACATCTTTCTAGAATTTCCATTGATCTTAACAACTTGGTCTCATGAGAGCCACAAAACATTTAAGACATTAAACTTAACATTTAAACTTGCTTCATGTTCACTACCTCTTTACAAAAAAGAACCTTTCAGTCAGTCATGATCACAGCCTTATTTTCATAGTTCTGACAAGAATTACAGCAAGCAATGCTCTTAACAAGATGCAGCTTATATTTGCAGTTTTGAAGTTGAAATCCTTTTACTTTTTATACTGTTATACAAAAATGGCCATTTAGTTCTTTAAAATACAAGGAAAACATATTCACATCTGCTAGAAGAAAGAAAAAAAAAACCCAAACCAACACACCTTAACCTCACATCTCCCTCGCCTAACCTCCCAGCCCTCCTAACTTTGTTACTGATGAACAACCCACTTCTTGTGTCTTACCCTTAAATATCTCTCTCTTTGAGATCATGTTACTACCCAAGCATCTCTCCACTTCCATGATGTTTAACACATAGTGCAGTACAAGTAATTTTGAAAATCAGGATCATGAATTTGCACTGGAGTGGTTTTGCTCTCAACTCAGATGCTCAATGCTCCCCTCCCTTACTGAGTGAACCCTTATCCTGTTCAAGACAGAAATACTCTGTAATTCAGGTAGTCTTTTGTTTCAGCACCACATGCAGCCAATTCCTGCTTCTCCGAGGTTTAGTTACTCCAGTAAGACCTGTTCCTGGTCTCACAGATGGCATGGCTTCATTTTTACAAGAGTGCAGCTGTCCTTTGATTATACCACTGTCCATACCCTTCTAGAACACATGCAAACCTGTTCAAGTTCCTTGGTCTCCTGAATTTGAAAAGGCATTCATCCCCATACAGCATTAAGAAGCCAGGGAAACTGAGGTATATACACTACAAATATCCAAACCCATCACATTAATTGCAAGCTGTTTCTTGCAGGCCTCGTGTTTGCTTTTACAGAACATAGTTTATCTGCCTCTCATTTATCACAGCAGCATCAGAAATAAATTTAAAAATGGAGCAAAGCCCTGCTCATTACAGGGAATCAGATTTTGAGTGGCAAAATTACTAATAAGCTGTACAAAGGCAGAATGGCTCAAAAGAACCAGAAATAAACTCCACTGGAAAAAACAAGAAGTACCTCCAATTTTCAAATCAATTACATCTTTGGCTACCCAAACAAGGCACCACAGGGTGCCTAATTTATTAACCAGAGCTTTGAATATCAAATAAAGCCAGTTAACAATAAAACAAATAAATAATGTGACTGATTCAGACTGATTCATGTCTACTGTCCAACAAATTCATGCCATTTAGCAATTTTGTGAGAGGAAGCAGCTTTTTAATCATTGTGTGCAGTACCCTTAGGACTTATAAAACTGTTCAAAAATCACAATGACAACATTCTCATTCTACAAAGAGACTGTTTCTGACTTCAGAGCCTAAATGAATAATGTTATGGAGAAGCAGAATACTGTCAGAGGGGATTATTTTTAACTAAACATGGCTTTATGAAATACCAGCCTTCTCAACCAATAGCAACAGACAGCTGATCTGAAAGTGCTCAAGTGTGGGATAGTCAAATCTGCACATGGGGCTCCAAACAGCTGCTTTGAGAAAACATCACAAAAGACTGTGCCTGCCAGCACACAACACATACACACACAGTCTATTATCAAAGAGAAACATGAAGCAGACACACAGCTAGGACTGAGACCTGGAGTCAGACACGATCCCAGGCGCTGCTCCAGCAGCAGCATGCACATCTCCTTCCCAACTTGCAGAGCACATGTACTCAGAGCACACAAGGTACAGAAATCTTTAATAATACCTACCTTAATCCAAACCCTAAATTCATAAAAGAAAGGATCACAGCAATGAGCAAGCTGGTACCACATGAAATCTACATTTCTGCTTACGACGCACAGGTTACACCAGACACAAATCTAACACTGGGATACTCCTGAAGAGTTGGGAGGGCATGAGGACCACCAATGGGAATTCTTTCTTCCCCCCAACACAGGAACACATGTTCTCCTTTCTGCTTCCTCACACAACAGCTGTATGATTGTGCAGCAACTAACTTAGCAAGATGAACCAAATTAATCCTTCTTACAAAGTCTTACACTGGCTGGGAAAGTTGAATGGATTTTCCAAATCGGCACTCTTAGTTGGGTTCAAGATAAGAGAAGCAACACAAAGGTGTGGCTTGGCCTTGGGAAGAGGCTAAAAGAAAACAGAGCAGCACCACTCTTTGGCAGCTGTTCAGTTCAACAAGATAAACACGAGCCCAGATTTTTTCCTACAACCCACACAGTTCCAGGGAAACAAAACCAAAAAAAACCACATACACACACACACACAAATAAAAAAAAAGTGCAGGGATGATATGCAGTCTCACAAGATGGAACTTCCTGAACCTCCTCCAACACTTTGACAGTTGGACAAATCTCTCTCTCACAAGAGAGGATGCAAGCAACAAGTTTCTTGTTGACTTTGTATCATTGACATAAGGTGTGCCAAAAAACACAGCTTTTCAAAATGTAGAGAAGATGACAATACAACCTAAGATGGAAGTCAAAGAGCAACATACCTTCCCTTATTTCTAAAGCTACACAATGTAAAGTCTAACTAATCTTTCAAATAAAATGCTGAATTCATATTTTAGTATGAAAAAACTTCTGCCTTAGTTGCCAAAGCATCAGGACATTTTTCTGACAGACAATGGGTAACTGTGTGAATTTGAGACCACTAGGTCACCTTTTTTTTCTACATTTATTAATATAAAAGAATAAAGGCATTTCTCAACATCAAATGGTAAGACTAAAGACCTCTAAATAAGAGCTTGGAATTATTATTATAACAACTTTCACTGCTACATAGAAAAATAAAATGCAAAACGAAGGACGCCAACATAAACCACCAACAAATTAAAAAAGAAAAATCAAGAATGGTGTGCTGAAGAGCTCCTGTCAACTCAGGAAGGTTGCATAGACTAAATAGAAGAAACAGCCAAAGGGGTCAGGTTCTTTGATACTTATATTTCCATATAAGCACTGTGGTAGATGCTAAGGACAGAAACCAGTAAGGGTGTTTTGCATTACAGTTCCATTCCTAGGAGTGTTTTAACCTTCTCAGTGATTAACTTCTCTGCTGAAATTACATGATCACAGGCATCCAAAAAACAGATGTTTGGACAAAATCCACATTTGGAATTCTATGCAGGAAGACTTTCTGGCAGACCTTTGGTAACTCAGAGCCAAAAAGCACATTCCAGCAGTTTGTGGAGACCTACTGCTTCTACAGTTTGCTTAAATTATCCAAAAATGTAAACTGGGGAACAAAGACTGGTTCAGAGAGCTTTTCATCCCATCTTCCTCATTAACAGCACAGAAATTTGCTGTATCTTTGCGGAGTTCATGGTATATAAAAATACTTTACAGAAAAGGCTCTAATTCTATTCCATACCCAAGCACAGGAAAAAAACCTTCCATGACCACATGAACTGTACTATACTATGAATCTCAAAACACTGCTCCTTACTTAGCAGCTGTGGGCAAATTTCACTCCTTTATGGAATACTGTTGAAGAAATATGTTGCCAGAAAGACATAACAAAGCTGTAGAGCAAAGAGAGCTCCACATTTCCAGAATGCAAGCTTCCTAGGATATATACAAAGCAGGAAACCAGGTATGACATTTAGAGATGGAGCTTGTTTACTGGCAAGACAAGCTTAAAATAATCTTAGAGCTGTAGCTTCCAAGCCTGGAAACAGCAATTCAGTTTTCAAAAGGATGTGCCATTGTTAAATAATGTGCTGTTCCAGGCTCCCTCTATACAATCACTCTTTAGGAATTTCCATCTAGCAAGGCTTTTAAAGCTGAAGCATGTCTCCAGTCACCGAAAGGGAAAGGGCACAATGTCTTTCCCAATCTCGGTGACTCACTTCTGGTTCGCTGCTCCATCTGTCTGCTACAACTTGTACCCACATCATCCCCCTTTCTAATTCTCAGCAGCTTCTCTCTCTTGAAAAGCAACTCTTCATCACTGCTTCCCATCAATTAGCTTCCACTCAGGACTGTGTATTCACGTCAATTTTACTTTGATCCTGTGATTTGCAGAGACAGAAGAAAGAGCCATCTGTCGACCAACAAAGAACCTTGAGTACCAGTATGAAAGCCTTCCCCAACCATAACTGAGACAGAAACTCAGGCTGAAAGCCAATATTCTGAAAAAAATATGATACTTCAGACTTGTCATCTTCAAACAACTGGGACATTTCCTAGACACTCAAAGAGAAACAGAGACTTTGAGCCCCAAAATGTGTACACATCTGAGGGGCTTCAAAAGCTCTATCACGAAAAGTATTGACAGAACGGAATCTGATGTGCTGATATCCTGTTACTACATGTCCTCAAGCATTTCAGAGCAAGAAAGGAGATCGGTCTTAACACCCCTAGAAAGCAGATGTGCTTCCCAGAGCTAAGGCAGCCTAAGCATGAAGGTGACTATAGGACCATGTTTTCAGCATCACTACAACCTGTGAGACTGTGATTTAAAAAAAAAAAAACCGCAAAGCAAAGCCTAGCAAATACATGCCTTTTTTTACTCCACTGTGCTGTTTTAAGGTAATTAAAGAAGACACGCAAAATAGCAACAGGGTAGGGACTGGGTACAGTCTCAGTGCTTGATAACAAAATACCTCCTCTGGCTGTCAGGCTTCCGGAGTCACCTTAGGGGGCACGCAATGGGTTGAAGATTTTAACTGCAGGGCGAGGCGCACTAGGAGGGTACCAGGATAGAGAAGAGGCCCTTCTTCATGGGCTGCACCCGCGCATCCCCGGAAGGGGCGAGGACGGCAAGAACCAGCACCGGGGAGAGACAGAGAGAGGGAGACGGAGAGAGCGGGGATCAGCTGCCGCCGGCTGCCCGAGGGCCAGGTTCGGCCGTGGGGGTCGGGCACACACAGAACTGCCGGGAGGAGAC